>PVLA01005267.1:0-151543 GCA_004027455.1 Hydrochoerus hydrochaeris | reverse complement strand
TGATCAGAGGTGATGACCATATGAATGTCAGCACCATGCATCCTTGCTTAGAACTTGCCCTCGCCTAGGTACGCAGAGGAACAGAACTCTCCACGCTAAACACTGTCATCTGTGCCCATGGCCTCCTCAGTGTATACTAACATGTTCTCTTCTACACTAAGCAACCCCTGAGCAGTAACATGCTGTCTTTAGAGCCTGTCAGCCCCACTGGCCCTTGACCATGCTGCCTGCCTTTATCACCATTCCCCTCTTCTGAGCTGCTTTCTTTTGCTGAGTTCTCTCTGTCTTACACTTGCTTAGCAGGAACAAAAATGAAAATTTCCAAGGGAACCCAAGAAACAGGCACAACCATATGTAAATTTAACATAAAGACAGCATTTATCTAAAATGAAGTTCAGGTTTATAGAACATATTTTCAGGAAGCCAAAGGAGTATTGGGATTTCTTGACTTTATTTTCAAGATTGCAAATAGCAAAAAATGGTAAAAAAAAAAAAAAAACACGTTGTAGTCATGGGTTATACAGAGAACAATTAGAATTAGGACATGGAGTTTATAATATTTTTATGATGGTCACCCCAGAAAATGCAGGAAATATATCCACATCACTAAGGACGTAGAATATTTAGCCAAGGGCCTGAATCCCACGGCAACGTCCTACATGAGTCCAAATGAAGACCCAGAGCTCATGCCAATGCCTCCCACGAGTCCAGCTGGAGGTCTAGAGCCCACGAGAAGGACTCACACCAGTCTCTTTTACAGATCTGTGCTGGGAAAGCCCAAAGGTCAACGGTGGAAGCCAGAAAATCTATGCCAGCAAGGTGAAGGAGCTGTGCTGGTAGGTTGAGGGTTCTATGCTGGAGCCAAGAAGTCACACTCACAAAAAGACCAGGACTGTCCTGAAAAGCACAACAGCCATCCTCAGCGACACGGAGACCCCAAGCTCCGACTACAAGCACAGTTGAGTACATGCCAGGAAGCCAGCATGAACAGTTCATCCTGGAGACCAAGCTGCACACATCTTCTCCTCCGGAGACAAGAAATAATGCTCTATGTGAAGACCAGAGCTCCTCCAGGAGAACCAATGGCTCAGACAGCAACTTGTATGAGAACCCACAACGCCTAAATGCACTAACGCCTTAAGGCACTAACATGAGGCAGTAGTATGATAACTTTTCCTTCTCCACGTCTCATTTATGCTGGCAACTTTCCTCAAGTGGAACATCTACACTCAGGCCCATGCTGATGTAATCCAGCTGGCATTGAGTTGACCACCAGTTTTCAACCCATAATACTATAATTGTCAATAAAATCAAGTATGTGTGCGTGAATGAGGAAGAATTCCTAATAGTACTCAATAAGAAGACAAATGAAGTCAGTAACAGAATTTAATGACAAAGGTGTGTAAGACATATAGAAAATGAATAGGAACATAGCAGATGGTCATTCATACTTTAAATTATTTTAAACTTAAATAGGATAAAGATATCATTAAATATCAATAAATCAGAGATACTTGAACCATAAACATACCAGTAGCTGTATGCTATTTGAGACTTACTTTAGATTTACAGACATAAATGGGTTAAATGAGAAGAAAAGAAAATTTACTTTATGTAATTAGTGATCCAAAGCAAAGTGGATGACAATAGTAATAATGAAACAAAGAGATTTTGAGTCAAATAATATTAAAAGAGAATAAGAAGGAAACAATATAATGATTAAAGAATCAACCAAAAATAACCATTTAAAATATATTTATATTTAAAAGCCTAAATTATATAAAGCAAAAATTGACAGAAATGAAGGAAAAAAATAGTCCTATGAAAATGGTTGTAGATAATAATGCCACACATTCACTAATACATGGAATTAACAGAAAGGAGATCAATTAGAGTATAAACTACCATAACAGACATATATAGAAATGCTTCTCAGAAACACCAAAATACATATTCTTTTCAAGTGTATCTAAAGTGTTTTTCAAGAAAAATGATATTTTAGACAACAAAACAAACTTCCTCAGGTTCAATTAGTGTGTGGGGGGTGCAGGAGGATCGTGAGAGAAAGTTTCTGAATAAAGTAGAATAATGCTGAAAAGCAAAAACAAAAAAAGTAAAAATTTTATAAATATGTGTAAATTAATCATACTCTTGAAAAATTAATAAGGCAAAATAAAACAGTACAAGAGAAATTAGAAAATAAAAATGAAAACCAAAATATATCTTATCAAAATTTATGAAATGCAGCAAAACCTATACTAAAAGGGAAACATAGTTTTACAATTTTACAATAAAAGAATAATCGGAAACCAAATCTTAACTTGTCATCTTTAAGATGTAGAAGAAGTGAAAAGTGAAACCAATGTGAGAGAATGAAGGAAATTTTTAGAAATGGAGAACAGTAATAACTTTACTAAAGAAGAACAGTAGAGAAGATTAATAAAATACAGTTATTTGAAAAAGATCAACAATCTTGGTCACATAAACTGTAGAGACATGAATAAGGCAAAGACTCTAATAACAAAAGATGAAATTGTACACATTAATCCTGAATTAAGAGCAATAAAAAGCATTTTCAAGAGTGTGATAAATGATTATGCCAACAAATCGGATAACCTAGATGAAATGAACAAGTCCTCAGACACATACTGTGCCATTTAATCTCTTTTGTCAGCTTGACTGGCCTAAATGACTCCTGGGTCTTGGCTGGATTATGAGGACACTAATCCTGCCAATGGGTTAACCATAGATGATTGGAAGTTAGGAGATGGACCCAGCTGGAGTAAGTGAGTCACAGGAGCACAAGCGTAGGACTACATGTGGTCACTTATCTCCTCCTTTCTGGCTCTTCCTCTGCTCTCTGCTTCCCCCATGCCATTGTTTCATGATGATGTTTCTGTGCTGGAGCCAACCAACTGTGGAATGAAACCTTTGAAACTCTGAGCCAAAATAAATCTCTGCTTTTTGCAGTTCCACACACCAGGTATTATGTCCCAGCAGCAGGAATCTGACCAATACATACAAGCTACTAAAAGTGAATCATGAAGAACACAAAGCTGAACATGCTTTAAGAAGTAGAGATAGGATCAGTAATTTTAAAAAACCTTACAAAAAATCACAAAATTAGTTTTTATTGTTGCATTCCACCAAACATTTAAAAATTAACATCATTTCTCAAATGTAGCAGCAACAACCAAGATGAGAGAACACTTCCTAAATCTCCCAATGAAGCAAAAATTCCCCCAAAATCAACATAAGACAAAAATTTCAGAGGAAACTCATACTGATTCATACACCTTATCAGTATAGTGTATGAATATATATATATATATATATATATATATTACCACACTGGAATACTAAATTAAACAGCATATTAAAAGGATCTACACATGACCAACTGAAATATTCCAGAAGTTAAGAATAGTAAATCAATGCATGATTTACTACTTAAAATCAATATATGAAATAAATCATTTCAATAAAAGATTGAAAAAAAAGTTTCACTTGATACCAGCAGTGTGTTTTACAAAATCTAAATGACTCTCTTGGTATTATCTCTCAATTAACAAGAACTAGATTAAACTTCTTCAACCTGATCCAAGTCATTTATGAAAAACCCACAGCTACCAACATGTTTCATGGTAAGTTTGAAATCTTTTTTGCTTACAACAGGAACAAGAAATGATGTCTGCTTTAAAAACCTCTACACACACACACACACACACACTTTTATACAGCAGTGTACTAGAAAGTCTAACAAAAACAAAATGCATCTGAATAGAAAAGTAGTAAAGTTATATTTATTTGAAGACACTGGCAATATGATATTTGTTATAGAAAATCCAGAAGAATCAACACAGAATTCATGATTGCTAATAAAAAAAGTTAAGAAAAAGTTGCGGGATGTAAGATTACATAAAAATCAGTTATATTTCCATATATTAAACAGTAAAAAAAGATCTTCAGATGAAACTAATCAAATAGATCCCCTCACTTTTTTCTTGGTATTGGGGATCAACCTCACAACCTCATGCTTGCCGGTCAGGAGCTTACACCAATCAGATGAATCCCCAGTCCTTAAATAGATCAATTTATAATAGCAGAAAAGAAAACAACAAAAAAGAATTAACCAAGTATATGCAAGACCTCTACAGTGAAAAACATAAATATTGCTGAAAAAATTTAAAACATTATAAATAAATAAAATGATACATTTACAAATTCAAAAGTCAATGATATTAAATTATAATACTTCCCAAATCATTAACCACTTTCTATACAATACCCAGTCACTTTTGTGAAAACAGAAAAGATAATTCAAAAATATAGAATTTCTAGAAATTTGTATAGCTATAACTACCTAGAAAATGTAGTTGGAATATTTTTCCACTTAAAATTTTACTTCACAATTATAGTGATTAATGCTGAATGGCACTGATATTAAGATAGACATAAGTAAAAAATAGCATGGAAAAAAAACAGAATGGATCTGAGAATTCAAAAATCGAACTTCAAGGTATATTTATGTGATTTCTGACAAAGTTGTTATGACCATTAATCAGGAAAGGCTTGTCACTTCTACAAATGGTACTAGGGTTACTAGGGTTGCTAGCTTTCAACAGACAGAAGAACAAAGACGGATTTTTCTTTGTGCCTTATAGTCAAATTGAGTGCCATATATAACTCAAATTGATTACAAACCAAATGTAACAGCTATAACTTAGAAAGTTTTAGGAGAAAATGTAATATTAAACCTTTATAAACTTTAGTGTGACAAAATTCTTAAATATGACATAAAAAGCACAAGTAATGAAAAATAAATTAAATAACAAAATTTTAAAAAGAAACTGAATCACAGCATACAGTCTATGTAGGGAAAATAACTATGAAAATGGGGAAAATATCTAAAAATCATATATTTGATAGGTCTTGTATCCAGTATGCATTAATAAAAGTCTTATAATTTAAGAAATAGAAGACAAACAATGAGTAAATAATTCTCCAATGAAAATATACTAAAGGCTGGCACACAAGTGAAAGAAATTAATGTCATTAACCAAGTGAATTGTAAATCAAAACCATGAAAAATATAACTTCACATTGGTTAGGCACTATAATTTTGTTACTGAAAAATATGTTTGGGCCAATATGTGGATAAACTAGAGTACTTACATATTTCTGGTGGGAATAAAATGATGAAGTCACTATGGTAAACAATTAGAGATGCTCAAGAAGTTAAACACAGCACTTGCATAAGATGCATCAATTCCACTCTTAGGTAAATAATCAGACGTTAAGATCAGATAATAAAAACATGGTTGTGTAAGAATGTTCATAGCAACACTTTTTATGACAGTCAAAAACACACAACACAAATGTCTATGAGAGGTGAAACAAAATGTACTATAAGTATAAAATGGAATATTTTTCAGGCATTTGAAAGAATAAATTACTGATAAAATCTAAAAATATAAGGAAAATATTAAATTCAGTGAATTAAACATGATTACTTTAGTTTGAAATGTCCAGTGTAGGTAAATGCATAGATACAAATGGCCCTGATGTCCTATTAATGATTGACAGGACTTTAGGAGAAAAAAGGAATAGAAAAAAAAAAAATATATATATATATATATTCTCCTCAGAGGTGATAATTTTAGATGTACATGAAGGTAAGGATTCCACATTATTTAATTATACTACCACATTGAACAACTAAAAATGATTATTTTAATTTTAAATTTTATCTCAATTTACATTAAAACAGTCACCAGTGACTTTTGAAGGAGAATTATTAGAGCTATTTAAGAGTAGGCATGAGACATTAGCAGTGAAATTTTGTAGGATTGTCTTTTAGCAAACTTTTCTTTAGAGAAAGGGGAAAAGACTATCAACAATACAAGTATATTTTGAAGTCTACAGCACAGTTGACCATTGAGTTACCACAAAATTCTATAGGTGCCAACTAGTGTGACTTTTTTTAAGCAAAGGAATTAAAACCAGGATTTTCTGACATGATATACAATAAAAGAATCTAAGCAAAAACATGAGGTAGGAGTGTCCTCCAGCCAAGCTGTATCAGAAGAGATGAAGAGAAAAGGAAAAGAAATGAGTCCATTTTAGAGATTTTTAAAAATTCAAACAATTGATTTCAAGCTGATTAGAGAATGTAGTCACAAACAGAGTGACAGACTGGAGAAATAAAAAGAAGTGGTAGATATAGCTGTAATGCTGGGAGGGCAAAGCAGATTCAGTACAGAGAATAAGAGTAGAAAAGGAGACCATTGTAGTTGTAATAGCGGAATCAGAGTTTAAGTCTTGTGTTTACAAAATTCCCAAGTGATTATACAGATGTGAATTAGGTTTTCTCAATGAATAATGAGAGTATTAAATCGTCTTTCTCATTGCTGAGTCATTGTATCTGATACTTACAATTTAAAGGCTCAGGAGTTATTTGACTCATGATTTCAGGGCATGCAGTGCATGGTCAGGTGGACCCAAGGCAGAAACATCATAAGAAAAAGGCATAGAGGAGCAAAGATAGCCAGTTTACAGTGACCAGATCAAGAGAACCAGTCCAATGAGGAAGGAGCTAGAAACTACACATAGTACCTAAGAGCACAGCTCCATTACCTGACCCAAAACACCCAGAAATATGTCATTAATTTCCTAGGTGATTCTTAATCCAGTCAAATTGACACATCACAATTAACAAACATTTTAACAAGTACTATTTTACAGACTAAAAACAGTCTTCCAGGGATGATGCAAATTGCTAATAAATGTTTATATAAGAAGCACAAAGTTTCCTATTATAACTTAAGCCTAACACAAGTGGTGCCGGTGGTAGGCATGCAATGCCATAGATGTATAGGAGGGTTCAGTACAATATAAGTCTTACTAGAGTATTTGGGGATGAGGAAGAACTGTGAAGAGTCCAATAAGATGAGAGTTTTCTAACAGAAAGAGCAGAGATAAGAGGCAAGATTAGACAACATGCTCATTAGTGTGAGAAGCTGAAAGAACATACAGATATGGATATGGATACGGATACGGATACGGATATAAAAAAGTTAAGATAGTTATGCTACTGGTTTCTGAGTTCACTAAAGAGAAAGATTTGTGCCAATATAGTTAGGAAGACTGAATGCAGATGTCCCGTGAATGATTTGGGGATGATTATGCACAATGTATGTACCATTGTTGCCCCTGATTGATGTGTTTTGAAGTTTAGTGGGGTTTTTTCTCCTTTCTTTCTTTTTCTCCTTGAAATAAAATGGATTTGGGAAAAAGATGATTAGACAATATGGAGTAATGGAGCCAAATGAAAGAACGTGGTGTTAACGAAGTTTCTATCACTGACAAACACTTCCAAAAAGAGCCTACAATGAAAGAGTTTTAGTTCATGTGCTCTGGGTGCCATTGCTTTAGCCCAGTGGTAGGTACGTGGCAGGGGAAGCTGCTTATATCATGGCAGCTGGGAACCAAAAAGACAGAAAAGAGCCAGGTCCCAGTCATACTCCCAGTGACCTGGCTTCCTTCTACTAGGTCTCAACTCCTAGAGGCTCTGTCATCTCCAACAGTATCACAGGCTGGTGTTCAAGCCTTTGGTACATGCGCTTTTGCAAAATTCATTCGGTTCATCTCTATGGAAGTCTGGGACAAGAGAAACACCTTTAGTTAACTTCTTGACTGGATAAATTCTCCCCATTCCCTTATAGACCAAGCTGCATCCATAGAGCAGCAAATAATTTGCAACTCTCAACTTTTCTGTCCAGTTGACTTTCTCACTCTCACTTCCACTAGTTGAGTTTTATGCTTGCCAGAAATCAATTGTATTTGTTTCAAAAGTTACTTATAATATTTATTACTATAACTGCTGAGTTAAATTTGATAAATCAAAATATTCACTCTTTACAATGTATCTAAAACCAGGGATTTATCTCACTGGCACAGCATCTGCCTGGCAAGCACAAGGTCCTGAATTTACAGAATGTACCTGATTTACAGAATGTACCTAAAATAACAGCAATTACTAGAACTTGGCTGTTTAATTACATGTGGATAAAATAACTAGAAATAATTAGGATAAAATTAGATATCTGTGTATGAGGTTGCTTTTTAAATCCCTTGAATCTCTCGTTCTAATTTGATGAATCGGAAACCAGAAATCATAGAACATTTAAGGCTTGGTTTATAAAGACTTCTAATTAGAATTCAAACCAACTGACTTATTTTAAAGAAAAGGTGACAAGTCTATATTAAATGTTAAACACTCAAGTACATGCTTTTAGTTTAAGTAAAATGAGTAAACGGTGTACTTATTAACAATTGTAATTTCCCCTACTTTAACTGTGTGTGTGTGCTTTTTAAGAAATTGAGTATTTTTAGTCATTGTATTAAATAGTGCTTCTATTCTTCTGATAACTGTAGACTACAAGGGAGGAAAATGAGATAGTTAGGTCAGTTTTGCTGTATACTAATATCAATGAAATGCTGAACCATTAAGCTAGGTGCTCTGCACAGAATTGTGATCAATAAATATCTACTGAACTAAAACATAGTTTAAAATTTAACTCACAAGCAATGGCAAGACACTAATGGATTTTAGCAAGTATGATTGTGTTTAGATGGATTATTCTATCTTTTGAAGTGGATAATACATTTAAGAAATGACAAAGTGGGTGGCAGAATATGAAGGAGACTGTTATAAATGCCCATGTGAGATCCAATTAGCAACAAAACACCAATTAAATTTAGTCAGGGCTCATTTCATATATCATACCCTTAACTAACAGTTGTTGGACAGTTTCATTTTGCTATATCTTGGTGTAGGCATTGAGAGTTCATTGTGGAATCAGATCACATGAATCATATATATATATATATTTTTTTCACCGTAGTCTGGAATACAGGCAAATTTTATTTGTTGTCATGCTAATACAGATAACAGTGGACTAAATGCAGTGTGTTATGGATACCTGCAAGGAGGGAAATCTGATAAAACAATGCAAGTTCATGAATACCTTCCTGAAGGAAGTGAGCTGTATGGTTTAAAGAACAAATCTGATTGAATATGCAAAGAATTGCAAAGGCTATGGAAAAAACTCAGAGAAAAAGAAAGCAAGGATAAAACCAGCACAACAGTGTCAGGCTTGTCAGAAGTAGTGGCAAGGGCTAAACATGAATATTTAAGCAGAGATCAGAAAACAAAAGTTAAATTTAGCTTCACTAAGTAGTGAGGGCTTTAACCTGAAGAATTGCTGAAGAACCTAAAATAAGTATATGATGTTATAAATTTCAGTATATAAATTTAATTCTCTGAAAAGAATAATAGATTGAAATGTAGAAATGTTATGGACAAAATTTTAGCGGTTATGCTCATAACCAGGGCAAGGAATATGTGGCTAGAGTTAAAATTTTATCAATGGAATGAAAGAAACATAGTAACAATGGCTAACATTTATTTAGTACTTACTTTATGCTAAGCAACACAGCACGCACTGTTAAAATTAATGAATCCTAAAAATAATCTATAATGTTGTCATTGCTGCTAATCTTTATTGGTGATGACAAGGAGACAAAAAGAAATTAATTAACAGCCCCCAGGTCAGGAGTATGAGTTAATTAGCAGTACTGTAGGCATGTTTCATCTATTTCTCTGAAGAATTTTGTGGTTACCAAATTGTTAGAAGAGCTGAAGGAACTCATCCATCAAATGCCATCAGGAATGAACATACAAGTAATGATCAGAACAATAAAGCGATGACCCAGGGGTCGTTCTTGAGCCACCAGTGAAGCTACAGTGAAATTCACAATTTAAGGTTCCTTCTAAAAACCTAGCCATTGTACACTTCATTTCACACACAGAGAAAACCAGTAAATGACTGTGACTCAACAATCAGAAACTTAGACAAAAATTTCTGCTGTCTGCCATTGCTGTGATATTTCTTACTATGGAATAAGCTAGAAAAAATACAGGAACTCTGCTTTGATGCATCTCAGGTATCCATGCATTGTTAGTTTTCAAAAAAAATGATTCAAGGGGAAGGGGAAAATGTATATTTTTATTTTTACTTTTTCAAATTTCAGTTTGTGCACCAGTTGAGGGAATTTAACTTGACTCCTCAGTGAAAGAAAATCTGGTAAGTACAGTTTTAAACTTTCTAGTGTTTCCAATAAAAAAAAAAAAACAGAAATAGATTTAAAAAATGAATCAGAAAGCAGCAAGAGGAAAATCATGCCAGTCAGCAAGGAGATTGTTCTAGCATCCCAAGTAAGAGTTAATCATGATTTGGAACAGTACAGATGTAGAGGGAAGTGGATTCATTTGGAATATATTTAAAAGATGAAACTAACAAGGTTCCCTGGTGCATTTGGATGAAGCATATCAAAGAAACAGGCCAGCTTATAATAACAAGGGAATGGATAACTGGAGTTGTCATTTGCTGAATAGAGAAGATGGAGAAGCAGTAAATTTAAAAAGTAGTAAAAAGAGAAAACTTAGGAATTCTTTTAATCATATTTGAAGTTACTTCTGAAATGTGGAAGTGTAAATGTGATAAAAAACCTGAAGTTCAGTTTGAGTTCAGCTTCAGAAATAAATTTGGAAGACTTCAACTCCTTTACTTTCTTTTTGGTATTTAACTGTATTAAATAAAAATATCATTTTTTATTTTATGGAAAAAATATTAAATAAAATTTCACATAAGATTATGGGAGAATGACAACAGTTATAATATATTGCATATTATTATCTTTAAAGTAGTTACTTGGATTGTAAGATATGGACATAAAATTCTCCAATTGATATAAGCACAAAGCTTCCTTTTCTATGAACTAAAAGACACTAATAGTATAACTTGCATTTTTCCCTCTCTTTTCTCTTCCTTCCTTTAAATAAAAATATCTTAAAAACTTTAGACTCCAAATTTTTAAGAGATACCTGTTGTCTTTTTTCTAGCACCAGCAAGTTGTTATTACAATAGTGTACTATGTGATGCTCTTCAGTATGAAGAAAATTGAGTAAGTATTATATTGCTGCATATAAATGAGTTTGATATGGAAGGCTCTGCATGCTAGAGTGAACCACAATCTCCTCAGTCACTAAAAACATAGTCAATGTTACTGTCCACAAATATACAAATTATGGAGATGTCACGTAATTTAAATCCAATAAAGATAAAAAATTGTTCACAATCTTCTTGGGGCAGAAGTAAAGAAGGATGGTACACTGCATGCTACAAAAAAAAAAATCTCATGACAGAATATATAGTACTTAGAAGGCAAAAAGAAAAAATAGCTTCTAACCATAAACTGAGAAGAAAAGTCAGGCAAAACCAGTAATTTTATGTACATTATGTCTCTCTGCAATGTTTACCAAAAGAGGATGATTTCTTCTATCTTGTGATATTAAAACATTATTCAAGATCTTAATATTTTATTTTTTGCATGTTCATGCAAAAATAATAAAGGCTAAGAGAATTTACAGTGGATAAAATGATATAAAGTTCGCAAGGCCTCCTGTTGAATGCTGTGCTCACTTGCTTTGATTCTGTTGCTGTTCTCTCCTTGCAGCATTATTTATTCAATCTGTTTAGCTTGCTTTACAGGCTGTGGCAGCATCCACAGGGTGGACCTATTGAACCAAGCAGTAATAGATGTAATACATCAATACATTTGAGCTGAACAGCTTTAATTAGGCCTTCCCGGTCATTTCATCAATTCTGTTGAGTACCATTGGGATTTGGATAACACGCAGCCTCCTGTCGAGCATGAGAATTACAGCACTCCAGCAAGGCTCCACCCGTCACAGCACAAGGTTAGGCAATCAAAGATAATTCACACAAGGAAGTGCAGGGCACCGAAGCCATAAACTTACCCTTACAGTAATATCTTTGAAATTCTAAAACCTTTAAACTCAAGTGTCAGCTTGGAATGCAAATTGCCTTAAAACCCTTCAAACAAACACACAAAGCTCTTTTCCTGCTCAGTAAGAGAATAGATGTTTACTTTGTTGCTGTTGACATACATATGTAATCAAGTTACTATTTCTGTAGAGATTAGGTTGATGGAGGAGGTATAAGAAAATGCAAAAACCGTGGTTGGTGTAAAATTTCATGCACAGTATTTCAAGCTTTTGTAATATTTTTGGTTTATATCCTGCACTGAGTTTATGACATGTAGCCCAGAATATGTATGCTGAGTCACCCACAACAGAAAAACTATACAAATGAGAATTTTGTTAGGGTAAATCCACTGTGTCTGGAAAACAGTAGACTATTTTTCAGGCAGTTTTCACCTCGTCTCATGACTAATTTCCACACTCAAAATGACAAAGTGGTCAGTATGGTTGATCTAAATCCAGACAGCAAGGACTTTTACATTTATGCAGAAAGGCATCCAAATCACCCTCTAATTCCCTCCAAATTCAATGGAGATGATGTGAAGATACTGCATCAAGAAAACTAAAGGAAGAGATGGTAGGGAAACGAGCATACACAAAGGTGTAACTAGCACAGAGCATCCACCTGTGTACCCTAAACACCCTTATGAAGGAAGCACCTTGGATTTGTGTAAAGAGAAGGAACAGACAGGGACAAGAGGGTTAGACTGAGTGATTCCATTCTTGAAATGACAGAATCCAAAGGAATCACCGGGGACACAATATTTTATTAAAAATATAGGTACCGCATCTAACAAGGATCTGTCTCCTCTTTTTTCATCCATGATAGTCTGAAAGTCTACAAAGAATTGAGCAGAGCAGAAACTGCTCATTTTCTAGCACTGTAAGTCAAGTAGCAACCAGACCAGTTTATTATAACTATGGAAATTGTAAGTTATCTCCGCCTACTGAAATGACAATCGGAAGGTAATATTACTTTAAAAAATGTAATCTTGTTAAAACTGTTTTAGTAAAAAAGGGAAAAATGCATGCATGAAATTAGAACAGAGGCCTGGCAAAAATGTAAGCTGTTTTGTTACTTTGAAAAATTAACCGCATAGCTAGAAGCTCAAGGGTTATGCCATTTACATTTTAAAATAATACTAGATATCTTGTAGGTTAATTTGAAATCTTCTTTCTTTCAGCCAAAGACAAGACAAGCAAATTAGTCTTAATTGTGCCTTGTTTAACTTAGCCATTTAGAGATTGTTTTTCAGTCTAGATGTTTTTATAGTTATCACATCTTTTTATATGCAATTCTTGTTATTACTTGGCTTCTTTAACCCAATGTTTTCAACGGGGTATTATTATTTTGTAGAATAGTGAGAGAGATGTTAGAACATTCTGATGGGGCTTTGTGCATATCTGAAGACTGGTAATAATCAACTACATAATATGATGTATTTCATCATTTAAAAATCTCCGTGCAGGGCTGGGGATTTAGCTCAGCGGCATAAGCGCCTGCCTTGAAAGCAGGCAGTCGTGAGTTTCATCCTCGGTACAAAAAAACAAAAACAAAACTCCATACAAACATGAATGTCAGGTGGAATTTTAGGAGCTGCAAAAGGAACATATTGTGAAAGTGGAGTCCATATCTAAATCTTGCTTCAGAAAAGATTAGGCACATTAATGAAAATGGATACAGCCATATACCACTTAATGGTGGACACAAATTGTAAGAAATGCAATTTGACACAATTTTGTCATTGTGCCAGTATCCTAGTGTGTGTACCCACACCTAGATCTCACAGGGCAATCTCTAGATATGTCCTCTCAATTCCATTAAAATGCATGGCAAACATATATCCGTGAGGCTACATCTAGCATAACAGGGAATACAGCTTTACAGTGACATTCTACAGTGTCATTGTACAAAAGACATTTTTTTCATCTGCATTATAAACGTATGGGAAAAATTTATATATGTGATCCATTGTTACATCATTATGGGGGCATGACTACAAATTACATGGCTCTTAAACAAAATGATGTATTTCTCATTTATTACACATTTAGATATAATTGGACATTTAAGAAAATATCTGGATTATTTTGTATTTTTAGTGAGTAACTCTGATTTTTAACAAATTTACAGTTATCCATTAACAGTTTCCTCGGTTATGCCTAAAATCTTACACTAATTTGCATCATTATCAAATTGTGATAGAGTTCCATTTCTTTACAGCTTGCAAACATTATATATTAACAACATGTCTGTAAAATCAATTTTAGCTATTTTCTATCAATATGTACTTAGCTTCATTCATTGCTTTTTTCTCTTATCAACTAATTTTTTTCTGTTCAATTTATTAAATATCTTCCTGTATGTTTTTGGCACTATAAATCATATTTAAGGTTTTTTTTTTCCTTTTAATGGTACAAATATTCTTTTAGTTTCAATTGTCTAAAAGCAAATTCCAAGCAGAGAGAATTTTCTAATGCAAGTGATTTATGACAAAGAAATTGCTAATGAAACTGCCAGGGGCAAAAGAGAAGCAAGGCTGGAAAAGCTGAGTAAGAACTGGCTTTAGGTGCCACCAATTTATTCCCATAAAGAGCCCTGGAATGTAAATGATGCTATAAAACCGGTCCTGTTTTGAGGCAAGTGAGTAGATTCTTTGTACTGCATGATCAGTAATTGGCTCCTTACTCTCTGAAGGGGAGTGGCACAAATCCAAGAACCTCCTGGCCAATTGACACCACTCCACACAAAAAGAGATAATTCTTCAGAAAGGTCTGCAGGTGTGAATTATTAGCAGCAGATGGAACAAGAAGCCACCAAATTTCTGGGCTTCCTATGAGCACCTTTTGCTGCAAGGGCACTGTTTCAAAACAATACACAGAATTTGAAAGATATTTTTAAGAGCAGACTTAAGTTCACAGACAAATTAAGCAGAAATTACACAATTCATATATACCTCCCACATGTGCATGAGAATAGTCTCTACTGTTATGAACATTCTGCACCTGAGTGGTACATTTGTTACAACTGATGAAGCTACACCAATGCATCATTATTATTCAAAATGCACAGTGTATATTAATGTAAATTAGATATTGTACCTCTTTATAGGTTTCTCCAAATATTTAATGACAAGCACACATCTTTATAGTACATTACAGAATAATTTTTTTTTTGTTCTAAAAATCCTCCCTTCACTCCTTTGATCTGTCCCCTGACGCAATTATTGGAAACCACCAATGTTTTTAATCTCTATGTATTTTTGCCTTTTCCAAAATGTCATATGATTGGAATCAGTTTGGAGGCTTTTAA
Organism: Hydrochoerus hydrochaeris; assembly: GCA_004027455.1. Classification (NCBI taxonomy): domain Eukaryota; kingdom Metazoa; phylum Chordata; class Mammalia; order Rodentia; family Hydrochaeridae; genus Hydrochoerus; species Hydrochoerus hydrochaeris. Next base: position 136,322 of record PVLA01005267.1, on the reverse strand, counting down.
GATTCATATCTTCCACTTACTAATATGCATACAGATTTTCCTTTAAAATAATCTATCTGTTTAATGACTGGATTTATGATAGTAATGTGCTATTCAAACATGCTCTGTCCTTTTTTTTGCACATTTTGTACATTTTATCTATAGAGCCTCAATATCTTTTCTTGGATGGTACACTTTATGTCCTAGTTACTTTTCTTTCGTTGTTGAAATGAAATACCCAACACCCCAAATGAAGGAAGGAAAGGTGTATTTAGTTCACAGTTTGTGCAGGTTTCACTGCATAATCAGCTGGCTTGAAAGCAGGGTGGTATGCCACAGGGCAATGCTTCAAGGTGGTAAAAGAAGCAAGAGCAAAAAGCAGGTAGCCTTTTTCCTCCCTTATATTGTAAACAGGTTACCACTGCCCCTTGGGTGGTTGTAACACTCACATAGTCTTCCTGTCCTCCTTTTGAACAGGATAAGGATGTTTAAAAAGTAAGGGCCCTTACGACCTACTGAGTGACTTAAACTTCTAAACGTTTAGAGTTGACACAATGTATCAACCATTACAATCCATCCCTTGTCAATTGAGCAACCAGCCAGTTATTTAAACTGCTTTCCAGATACAAAGACATGCTTATTCTTAACATTTCATAACTTGAACACTGTAACACCGGTTTAACAATTCCTAAGAGCCAGCATTAAGTGAAACAACATAATATACTAGAGCCATAACATCCTTCCCCTGGCTCCCTCAAAGACTCATGTATATCCCTTTGTGCAAAAGGTATTTAATACACCTGGAAGAGTTGCCGAAGTCCTAACAGTTTCAGCGTTACTGAAAAGTCCATGTTCCAAGTCTCCTCTGGGTGGAAGCCAAACTTTTAGCTGCAAGCCCTCTACAAATGAAAATTTAAACACTTCCAACATTCAATGGCACAAGATAAACATTTTCATTCCAAAAGTTACAAACGGGAATATAAAGTATTGGGAAAAATGCAAGTCCAACATGCAGCAAGGCAAACATTAAGTCTTGTAGTTCCATGTGCAACAATTGAGGAAATCTGTGGCAAACTGTGAGCTCCAAAGGATTGAGTGTCTCCACCTCTATGGCATTTCTTGTGTTTATAGGTCCTATGGCTTCACTCTTGGGCTTGCTTTGCTCCTTGCTTGCAAGTTTCCTTAGATGATCCATGTTCCTGGCTTTTCCAAACTTCAGGGGTCTCCACTGTACTTCTGGCTTCACACTCCTAGATTCACACACTACCCTTTCTGAGGTGCACTGCTTGGCCTCCCAGGCCTTCTGAAATCAGAATGGAAGCCTTCTTAACCCAGAACTCTTGCATTCTGCATGCACCTAAAACCAGCACCACATGGATGATGCCAAGGTCTACTGCTAACTGGAGTAGGAGTCAGGCTTTCCTCTCTCATGGATGCAGAGCTTGAGTGCCTGGGTCACTGGGCACTGAGTCCAATTTTGAGGAACATTTTTTTTTATGCTGCCACCATTTTGAAAAAAAGTGCTCTGCTGCTTTCTTCACAAAACAAAGTGTTCCATGTTTGCAGTTATGAGGCTGAAATGGGTAGAGACTTGCTGTTTCTTTTGATGGTCTCAGGCCATCTTTTCTAGTATTCTCTTCCTTCTCAGCACTCGAGATCCCCTCAGCATTGTCTTTGTAGTTCACAGATTTAATGAAGCTTCTTCTCTAGCCAAACACACACCGTTTTAAATCATGTTACTGGGTTCCTTGCTCTTCATTAGCAACATAGATCTCAAAGCCCACAACAATAGCCACACCACCACCTCAACATTTATCTGCCTTGAAATTTCTTCTATAAGATTAATTAATCTGCCACCCTTAATCTCAGTCTCAAGCAAAACCTCTGGAGATGAACAAAATATAAACTTTTTGCCAAGCTGTAAAATGCAATGTCTGGAGTCCAATGCAGTCCTTCCCAGCAGAAATCTCTCAAACCTCATCTTTACTGGCAGGTTTTCTATCAGTCTTCTGCTCTTCTGATCTCTAACCAGTATATCCTATACAGAATAGCTAAGGCATTTCAGCACAGCTCTTTCAGGAGACATCTCTCAACCTTTCCAAACTCTTCCCACAAATCATTCCCAAAGGCTGTTGAACCACATGGTCAAATATTGTCACAGCAATGAACCCACTTCCAGAGTACCAAATGCTCTCTTAGTTATATTACTTTCATTGCTGGGACAAAATATCCAGCACCCAAAATTAAAGAAGGAAAGGTTTATTTAGCTGACAGTTTACAGAGTTTTCATCCATAATCAGCTGATTCCAAAGCAGGGAGCATGACACAGTGACAACACTTTAAGGTGACAGAAGACAGCAAAAGCAGCAACAGAGGGAGAGAGGGAGCAAGACTCCTTTCCTCCCTTATATGTTAAACCAGCCAACTCCCTACGGTGGGTGTAACACTCACACCATCTTCCTGCCCTGTTTTACACAAGATGAGGATGTTTACAAAAGGGACCCTGGTCCCCACTGAGTCACTTAAACTTACTAACTTCTTGAGTTGACATGATCTCCCAGGACTTTTCTTTTTTGGTATAGTTCTGTACATTTTGTTTATATAGTGTTAAGATCTTTTTTTGAACAGTACACCTTATTTACATGGTACAGCAATTTTTGCCTATTGTACTGTAAAATACACTATTACAGTTTTATGTTCTGTTATACATGACAGTACTGCATATAAGAGTTATACAGATAAAACCAAAGTCATAAACTTGGAGTTGTTTCTCCACAATCTTTCTTTATTCTGAATATTGTAAGGTACATACTGTATACAGTTCCTCATTTAGCAACCGATTCAACTGATTACCTGGTTACAGGAGCATAACTCTGTTGTTAAATGTGGAATGTTTTATACAGTTACTCCATGTCTTTTCACAGCTTGTTAGCTCATTTCTTCTTAACAATGTAAAATATCCCATTGTTTAAATGTGCCACAGAATAGTAGTTTTATAGAAAATTATTCCTCTTTCACCATTTTAACATGACATACTACATGATATAAATAACTCTTCCATAAAGATAACCAAGTGTGTCAACAGCAGTAGTAATTAAATTGTCCATGTGTTTTCATAAGTTACAAATGTAACATTTACTATGCATTACATTTTTAAATACAATTTTTAGATTCCACACAGTGGCTAACATGTTTTCCAGTTCATTGATATGCCTACCTGATTGCTTCAGGTAAATGACTTTTATACTTACAGGCAAAAATCTCTAATTGTTTATTCTATCTATATCAAAGTATTATATCCTATCTCTTGGAGCAATATGTATTTTAATAGAAGTATTCTTTTAGACTAAATTTCATGTATTTGTTATACTTAGGTTGAATGGCTGAACATGAATCATGCTATAAATGCAAAAGCAGAATTTTTTAAAAAGGTAAATGATAAAAACCCAGTTGTATGTGGTTCCTGAAGCAAACATTTGATGATAGTATCACACAAAAGGCCCAGGAGTAAAGCTCACATGCTTATTTCCAACATTAAGAATTTTAGACTCTAACAATAGGAACTTTTTACTACAAGGACAGAAATCATAGCTCACAGACAATTTAAACAATAACAAAAAAAGGTCTTTTATGTAATTAAACCATGAAAAAATTATAAATATTAAAGAAAGGCAAGGAAATATACACTAAACAGGTAAAAGTCTGGAAAATTTTACACAGGCAATTGATGTTAACAGAAGAAACAAGTTATGACTTTAAAATACCTGAATTTAAATATGCCAAGAAAGAATAAGTATCATAAAATTATTAATTTATGAAAAAAATAAAGATCTAAAAGAGATCAAGTTAAAAAGGTCCAGGTTAAAATTTCTACCACTGCAAGAAATTCTGCTGTAAATGAATAAAAATAAAGACATAAAAGAGATCAAGTTTCAAAAGTACGAACATGAAAATTTTAGGTATTGGAGGTTAAGTCTCCAAATTCTTAAATATATTTTTTGGCCTTACTAGAGAGGAAACTAGATGTTGGAAGAGAAGAGAAATGAAAACAATAAAATATGTCATGGTCATATTTTTAATATCTTATTTTGAAAGGATATTTAAGAAATGTCCATTTAAGATGGTATATGAATGACCAAAATTCTATTGTATTGGTTCCAGGAGGATTTTAGAGAGAGATCAGATAAAATACAACTATCAGGGAAGAGTTGAAGGTTGATAAGGTTCTATAAACAAGTAAAGGCATTTGTTATAATACTGATATGAAGTTGATATTTACAATTCCACACCTGCCCAAATCACAGTGAAAATAAATACCACAAGATAAAGAGAAAACCCTGAAGATTATATAAAAAATAAGCATTTCTAAAATATGAATTACTAGGAAACAGAGCATAGCAATTTTGGTTGACAGAAGCAAATGGAAATGTAACTTGAACTTGCTTAGAAGAAATATTCTCTTTTAATATGTAGCCAAAATGTAAATATAAAATAAAATTATATTTGGGGAAATTACAGTATCTCATAAATTTTATAGTCTTCAGAGCCTCAAATGAAAAATTTATTCCTATATGTCTCGCAGACAAACAAAATTAGACAAGAATGGGAAGCAGAATGGTAAAGGACAGAAAGCAAGAGCAAAAGGGGAAAGTAGAGGCCTCACTGTAAGTTAAAGTAAGATTTTAGTATAAAAACTGAATCATAGTAACAAAAAATGTGAAATGCATTCAATAAAATTACCAATAAAATATTAGCATTATCATGAGATGATGTTTATCAAACAAGGTAAAATACACTAAAACAATAACAGGGAATTTTATGGGGCATATAGAAATGTGTCTGATGAAATCCTTGTATAGTTTCAAAGGTTGTAATTTTTAAATTAGATGTTGCAAATTCTAAATGTAAATGTCCATACTAGGATATTAGGAGTTGGCACAAAAACAATAGATAACAAAGTTTATAATTGCCATGCAAGAATAAATTTTTAAAAAATTGACCAATGCAACAGAAATAATGTAACCTGAAGTACAAAAAAAAAAAAGATAGTAACAAATAAAGCCACAAATTTCCATTACATAATATATCAAACAAAGTAAAAGTCAAAATAAAATAAGATAGTTTATATTTGCCAACTAAACTTGTATTTTAGGAGTGTCACTTATTTCTCACTGTTGATGTTTTCTTCTTTTTGAAGGGACATCACTGAGTGTTACATTTCTGGGCTCTAAATGTCTTATCTCATTTTTCTTTAAGATACGAGTCAAGGATTTGGAGGTTTGCAGTTCAAATCTCTCTTTTCTTTGACTTCATAATCTAGTTTTGCTGCCTAAAAATTGTTTTTCAGTATATTGCTTCATGTTGAAGTTTTATAGTAGTGTGAACTAACCCAGGAAGTTTTATAACTGTCTAATATTACCTGTTATTGAGTAGATAATGAAACTTTAAATCTGACTTTCAATATTATAAAGCTCTTATTAATGTGCCTATACTTGGCCACATTTAAACTTTGTAGTTAATAAATATTTTATTATATTTACTTATTTATTTATAAATTTGTTTATAACCTCATTAACATTCTTTTGTCCCAATCAACATCAGTTTTAAATACTAGACTACAAGAAAGTTAACCTTTAAATCAATGATAAACTTTCGTATTTTACTGTTTAATAGAAATTAAGTAATATGGTACAAGAATGTTCCCTTTTAGAAAAATTCTAAAGTAAAATACTTCACTTACTTCACCATTCCTTTAAAAATAATTTGCCTAGTGTCATGCTGAGGCTTTTCTGTGGAATTTGAAACATCAGGACAAACTACATAAAAATGCTATGCAATTGGAATAGGTCACATGACAGGTGTTTATGGGATGAGATTGATGTCCTGTGGTGCTCATGACTTTTCAAAAGCTATTTACTTTCAAGTACACAAAGAAGCTATTTTGTCTTTTAAATAATGCACTATTTTTTGAGACTGGATCATAGTTCATTCTAAAAAAAAGTCATCTACTTTAAATAATAGCAGCAGTTCACAAAAAAAGAAAGGTAAAGGCAAAGCCCAATAATTTAGCTTTTCTGCAAGGGAACATATGGTCGTTTATTGGAAATTAAAAGAGAAACATCTGAATTTGGCGGCATAATATGAGAAATTTTAAATTACACTTATTGGTTGGCTGAATCCACTACTTGTCACCTCTAACTTATTCTAAAAAAAAGTCACCTTGCCAAATGTTTGGGCTTTAACTGTGTCCACATTTAGTAACAGAATTTTAACAGGCACTGAAATTCTACTACCTCATTTATAGCTTATGATAGATGCATTTGTATACACTTTCTTCTGTTTTGCTTGTACTATATTCTCTTTATCTTTTGGTATGAGTATTGTAAATGTGCAATGATTCTGAGGATAGTTTGGGTTAATCATATTTTAAGTTATCAAAAAAGCAATAGCATACACCAGAAGTGTAGTGCTGCATTTCATAGTGGAGATTCTTTAGCGAGACACTGATAGTCGATTTGGCATTTGAATGATGTATTTCTGGAAATAGGAAGATGTCCTAGAAGTAACTTGTGGCAATTCCTAAAGATTTATTAAAACTAAGTTGACACTTGCATCACTGATAGAGGTAATTTTAAAGCTCTTGAAATTCTACCGACCCTATGATAATGAAACCACCACCTTACTCACATTTGTATTCTGTGACATGTGGTGCAGTAAGTGGTATGGAATGTGAAATGTTATCATTATCTTCTAGAAGAATTCACAAACATAACTGCAGGCAAATGCATGGACTCGGAGACACTGCAGAGAAAGGCAGATAGAGTGCTGAGTACCCAATGAGTGGTTAGGCAGAAAAACAAACAGTAATGATAAAGGGATTATTCAGACAGTTAATAAATCATGAGTCTTCATGATGCATATAGCCTCATAACAAACACAGATTTCTAAAAAAGACTTTTCTTTATCATGTATCACAGCAGGGAATTTATATTATGCCCTAAAACAAATGAAATCCAGTGCACATTAAAAGTACCAGGAAATGTGCTCAGAAGAACCTTTCTGAGGCAATGATATGTGCATATTTATGACACAGAGTGCCATAGGCTCCACAAATGAGAGCTCTGCTTATAATCCAAATAACATTTTAACAGCATTTTCAGATAAGGAGAATGTGTGTTAAACTCTAGTCCAACACTTCAAATCTTTTGGCTCATTCAAACCATGGATTGTCTGTATGAATTGACATGATTGCTTTATACTGAAATTCGGTGGAAATATTAATGAAAATCTATGAGGATGGCTAACACTCAGCTGCTCCCGTAAATTCAGCACTAAGCCGTGATTTATTAACCACACATTCATGGAAGCAGTTTATTGCGCTGTTCTAGCATTTCTCTTCCAATACAGTACTGATATTCATTCTGGCCAGGTAAAAAGTAATCAGGGGGGAAAGGTGAGAGGGAATAAGAGGGTAGGGGATTCCTAATAATGGCAAACATTGTGCACAGACGGCATGTAAAGTGTATGATAAAGGTGTGAACTACTCTCAGAGATTCATTTATTCCTTGGCAGCAGCATCGCCTTCCGTGCTAGGCACACTTTTTGTTTTCCTGGTAAGCTCTCTTCCTTGTTGTGAAAATTCATCCCTTTATAATCAGCTCAGTTTATTAACCCATTGTGTATTTTCATAGTAGATGACTATGTATCTAAATTCACAAAGATTTCTTTAGTCAACTGACACCAAATTGTACGATAGTTAAATTCTTGTTCATTCTTTCCTGCTTCCTTCCGCAGGAGAAAGAGTTTCTCTGGTGTAACAGATTTGTCCTCGCCACCCCTGTTGCTCTTTATCTGTCTTCTATCTCCAGCTCTTGACTCTCCTCTCCCTAAGTTTTCCTGTCTCATGGGTTAGTTTCATTAATATTGAAGCTGTCAGAAGTTATTAGAGTATATTAAAAAGCCTTCATTTGAGCTCATTTTTCTCCTGTTATTGTAATTTTCTTTCCACCACCTCCTATCTCTCATTCTTTCACGGTCAAATTTCTAAAAAATGTTTTTCTCTCTTTCCTATAGTATTATCCGTACTTTTGGAGCTTCTAATTCCATATTTTTATGTCGAAATTCCCCTTAAATCTAAACTTCTCTCCTTAAAAATTATCAGGACATACCATGAATGTCTCAAACTGAGAAGCTACGAAACTTAAGTCCTCAATCTCATATCCATATCTACGATCTGAATATTTTCCTGTGCTCTTACAGTGAAACAGCTGTCTACCCAATGGCTGAGGCAAGCATATGAGTACAGCAATGATCAACATCATTGTATATTTCACGCCCTAATTTCTAATATATGATACTGGTTGATTTTCTTGTCTGCATCCCAATTTGTATACCTTTGCATAACAGTTACAACTTTTCTAAAATAATAGACTGATCATGAAGATTTTCTGTTTAAAACAGCTATGCTTACTACATAAAAGATAAAACCAGAACAAACAAACTTGTGAATGTTCTTACGTTCATTGTGTTTTTTAATGATCTCATTTCAGTTCTATTTCTCATAACCATAATTGATTATTTTCAGTTTTCTAAGATGTATCAGTTTATCCCATTTGTAGACATTTCCATATTATGTATTTTTTCTTTCTCAAAATAGTCATATTTGATGATTTGAATACACTTTAACCACTAATTACAGAAGAAGTGAAATTATCAGGGTGTTATACAGGAAGCTTCAATTGTATCCAGGATTTTATGAAGTCTATCCTCAATGTTTTCATGAAATACTTTTCTTATGTTTTAGATTTCTAATGTCCCACAAGTCTCATGTTTTTAGAAGCGGGATTTTGGAAGCTAACTTGATAGTGAGGGCATTATGTTCATTAGTAGATTAACGTATTGAGGAATTTGTGGTTGAATACACTCTTAGGAGATGGGCCTTCTCAGCAAGGTGGGTCTCTGCAGGCATGGCCTGGAATGGTACAGTATTCTCCTCTGTCCCTTTCATTCCTAACTGCCCTGGGCTGAGCAGCTGTTCTCTGCCTGCCATGCTCTTCCACCATTCTGTCTCTGCCTTGGACCCAGTCAACCATGGAATGAACTGTCTACCACCATGACCCTGACAGACGTGTCTTTCTTAAATTGGTGGTTGTCATATACTTTGTCCAACAACAAGAAAGCTGACTAATACTGCTATATATTACCATATTATCGTACTTCAGCAAGATTTTATGTTTCTTTGTCTTTGTCCTCACCTCAGCTAGGTATAATGTGACTTGAATATTACTGTATCTGTAATGACTAGGACAATGTCTGACTTAATTACTGGACAATGTATATTTGTTGAATGAACTTTAAATTAATGTCTAAAGTTGAACTTTGTCTCATGTATAACATTTCAGTTGTTTTACTAAATGTCATTATGACTTCCAATACTTGAACTATTTGGACCTTTGACTGATACTTTTAGATTAATTATGATATTTATTGATTTAGAAGTCATTCATTAAATATTCACAGTGATGTGTATTGTACTAAGCTCTGAAAGTACTAGCAAGCCACAATTGCTTCAGAAGACAGATATACAACAGCAATCAATGGAATATGAAAAGTACTTATAAAACCTATAAAACAAAAAAAAATGTGTCCATAGCTTCTTCCTGATTTGGTCTCCTGCCTTTTTTTTTCCCCCCCCCTTAGGACACTTACTTTAGAAAGCTTAGGATTGAAAAGTCTTTTTTTCTGCCTGGTTTTAGATGTATATGTTTTACTAGTGTTTAGTCAGGTTTGCAATCAAGAAAGGTGTTTCTCATTGAACACAGGGGCCATAATTTGAAATGCTAGAGAATGGATAATCTACTACCTCCTATTCTCTGTGTGAGGGTGGGAGCCTAACTTGATAACCAATAATTAGCAAATAGAGACGACTTCATCATGTTGGACCCTGCTCCGCTTGCTCATCCTTCTACAGTTCCTCCAGCTCGGATAGACTTAGTCTATCATCCTTATTGCAATAGTAGTGAATACAATCCTCTTGGCTGACTCCATCGGACAAAATATTTCTTAGTCAGTGGAAATTTTATAGAAATAACACAAAGGAAATAAAAATCATTTTCATCATTTTGATTTACTAATTTATGTCCATAAAACTTGACTATGAAAAGATGAATGTGTCTGAGAATTGTTCAAAAGGACTGCTTAAAATATTATTCCTTACTGCTTGCAAAACATAGTTTTAAGAATTAACTGTACTTTAAAAACAATAATATAGTACTCTATACAAAAGCACTCATTATAAAACCTTCAAAAAGCAGACTAGACTTTCATTAATGGGAAAAAAATCACCATTTAAAATTATTTGATTAAATGAAATGTGATACATTTATGCCCAAAATTCATGGCACATAGAGATATTGGGGTGCTATTCTAGGATTATTGGTAATATTAACTGCTTCGTTTTACACAAGCATAACATACATAAACACTGACAGTTTTCCAAAATCAAAGAAGCAAACAAAGAGAGATTTTGAATCTCAAAATATGTTAAAACAAAGGATTGAGAAAAGTTATGGTTAACAAATTCTCTTCAGTTTGGATTAACATTGCAGTTGTGGTAATATCATGTAATCATAAATCTAACATTTCCAGTGCTATTATAAATCTGAAAACACATAAGACTACTATTTACCAATAATCTTAATGTATATATTTGAGCTAACTCCAAAGTGAATAAAAGTATGGTAGAATAAGAAACTTTTTGAATTAGATTGCCAGATTAAATACATTTCAAGTTAAATTTAAAATTTAGAAAAACAGTGAATAGTTGTATAGTATAAATATGCTCCAAATGGTATGGAAGAAATCCATGAGACAAGCATTACAAAGATTTTTCCTTTTACGTGTGAACTTCATATTAAATGGATGCCTTATATTTTTATTTGCTTATATGAATAAGTTGATTGACATATTCTAAATAGTTTGGCAAGTAGAATAAGAAATATTGAGTAAAATTATAAAAGGATGTTTTTAGGCTCAAAAAATCACTAAAATGTACAAAATTCATAAACATGAAAAAAGGTGAAATGCTATAAACCAACCAGCAAAGAAAAGTAAAACAAAAGTCCAGACTTCAGAAATGTTCGGGAGTTACTATCAGTGACAATCAGCTCTCAGATCACTGCTGAGTCACTTGTCTCTTCTAATTACAAGATATATTATGAGATTCAATTATGTAAAACTCTCTTAGCAAAATTGCTTAAATGATAAGTATACTTCTTATTAAGAATATTTTCAATACATTTTACTTATGTATTGTTTTTATTATTTTTAAAGTAAATGATATAATTGTGTAACAATAGGGTAAATTTTATTTTCAAATATGTTTCTAATTTTTTTGCAATTGTAACTCCATATTTAATTTCACACTTCAACACTTTTCCACTCTGAGGTCCTTATAAAATTGATTTTTGGTTGTGTATTTGCTTGTTGCTAGGAACTGAAACCAGTGTCTTACACATGTTGGGCAAATGCTGTACAACTGAGACACACGCTCAGCCTCATTTTTTTCTCCAGGATATTTAAAAATTCAGTCTTAAAGGGTCCCTTGTTACTCATCTTTTTCACACTGGCCTTAGATTTAGTGAACCAATGACAGGATTGTTATACTTGACATAAAATTTGCAAATAACTCTAAATCTATTCACAAAGTCATAGAACTAAGTGGTTTTACTGGCATGTATATATTCCAGGGCAAATGAAAATATTTTAAAGTTTAGAGAATGAATTTTGTTATAAGATAATGTGTGTCTCTAGAATGAGAGCCCAGATTGAAAACATCTATCTTAATGAGCAATCGTGCATGTAAAATGTAAAATGAATCACTGTAAGAGTGTGTTATTTAAAGTCTATAAAATGATTAAATATGCATGTGCTATTAGAGAAAAAGTGTTTGAAAAGAATGGAGATGCTATCTTAAAATCTCATATCATTTTGTTTTCCATTGCTGTAGGTAATTGTGTCCCTCTTCAATTATATTAAGTATTATTTCACAACATGTAATATAGTACTTCACACTTGAAAGCCACTTTGCAATCATTCGTTAATGAAAACTCTTCTTTTCTTTCAGTTGTCAGGTTGAGAATACAAACTCAAAACTTCTTATCAAAGAAACAACCAAATGTGACTGAGAAACTTAAAAGAAAAAAGCCAATATTTATGAAGAAAGACTATATTTTTCAATTAAAAATGAAATAAAAAGCTTATCAAGTGAAATTACTTCCGATCAAGAAACATCTACTACATTCCTGTACATTATTAGATGAAGAGAAAGGGTGGCACTAAAGACAAAAAAATGTTTCTTATTGTCAATAAATAAAACAGGTAAGTAAAGAAAAGATGGTGTGGTTTTAAGGAAATGCAATGTTGTGTAAATGCTAAGTATTGTAAGAAATATGAAATGAAAGACATCTAGACTATTTTGTAGCAATAGGAAACATATTAAAAGAAGGCACATTTGAATTTTATCTTGAATGAAAATGTACTTCCAACCGGTAGATGTAGAAATACGTGAAAAAGACAGAAATACAAAGAAACACAAATACATGTAAAATAAGGGAAGTGGGTGCCTTATATACTCAAGTGGGTAATTATCTATTGAAAGAAGAATCATCACTGGTTTGCACCTGAATACTACTGCATTTGGATCACAACTTACCCCATCAGCTTCTGATACGCACAGCCAGAATTAGAATGAATTATTAGAAGAGAACCCAAGCATATTGGAAAAAGCTTTCACCAAACAAGAAAGGAAAAGTTTAGTAAAAGGCAACTGGTTCAGTCCATGAACATTTTAGAGTGCCAGCAATTAAACTAAGACAGAGAGAGAGAGAGAGAGAGAGAGAGAGAGAGAGAGAGAGAGAGAGAGAGAGAAATTAAGCAGTCATTAAATAATGAGCAATATGTGATGTGTGCATATTTAATACATCTAAAATACAACTTGATAGAACTTAATTCTTTAAATATAGAGTAGCTAAAGCCCTTTCTGCATGATCCAAATATAAACAGAAAAAATACTGAATTTTGTCTATATAAATCTCACTTTGAAGACTTACAGCAATCTTTTCACTAAACCAAAACAAATACATTTTTTAACTATTCACACAATGTATTAATACAAATTTAATTTAACATATAACTAATTACTGTATTCCTCCCTTTTCCTTAGAAGGTAATGTTTATCAAATAGTGCTTTAAATATTATTTCTTGCCCAAAGGAAGTGGGTATTTGTCTAGGGCAACGCAACTTTCAATGTTCCAGTTCACAATAAGGAAAATAAACATCTTTTTGCATGATCAGTTCCACACTGCTTTTAGGCTTCCTTCAATAGTCCTAAAACATGTTTTCTAGGAGTTTATAGAGATGTCAAAAAGTCCTAAAACATGTTTTCTAGGAGTTTAAAAGAGATGTCAAAAAGTTTCCCCTTCTTATAATTCTAATATCATAATGAAGAGAAAGAGGAAAAGAGGTAAATGAAGAAGAGAAAGGAAGAAAAAAAGAGGAAAAGTGGTAAGAAAACAAAAATAAAGTGGGATAATATATTCATGGTGTATTACTGACAATGAGTAAATTCTACAATTAATAAGTATTTTGTAGCCTTATATTAATCAGTGAAGTTGACGTTTAACTTTCTTTTTTCACTATTTCTTGCTATTCTTTTTAATATTCTAACTATCTAAAGTATCTTCCTTTAAATATCTCTTCATTATTCACATATTTTCTAGGAAAAAAATATATATGATGTATTATATTATGTATTATATATAATTATATAACACCATATGAATATTGACTATTGTCTTCCTTTATCTACCTTGTTTGGCATTTTCTCATATTGTCCTTGATTTCTAAATTTCTTAAAAGATTTGCCCTTGTCTGAGGCTCACTTCCCATTTCACTCTTAACTTTCTCCAGCATGGACCCTATTCCATATAAGCTACTCTTTATAAAATCCTTTTTGCTTGCTATGACTTTCTGTTAATCTTCACTATCTCCTCTTAAGGAGGGTGGTAAATTTCGTCTGCACAGTGCCTGCCTGCACGTGCAAGGTCCCAAGTTTGATTCCCAGTTCACAAAAGAAACACAAAGAAAAAAAGAAAAGAGTTTAAGAATAGTCTCCTCTTATGTAAGACTTAAATAACCAATCACCATAATAGTGCATCAAACCAGAATAGTCACATTGACCTGAGCATCCGTATTCTCAATATGGACTCTCAGTTGATAAGGACTGCAAATACTAACAATACTGAATTTGCTTAAAATTAGTTTAAAAACTTTTCTAATTTCTCTGTATGCAATAGTCATACTTTTAAGTGAATAAAACAGCCCCGTACGTTTAAATGTCACACAATCTCTCTTGTGTGAGAAACCAGAATTGTGACTAAGAACCCAAATGGATGATAGATGTTGTGAAGGAAATGTTCAAATGCTAAGGGGAGCAAGCGAAGGGGAAAGGAAAGGAAGGAAGGAAAAGAAAAAAGGAATAAAAGGAGGAAAGTGGAAACAAGGTGCTTAAAAATAAGGAGAAAAAGGAGGGATTGCGGGGAGGAAAGGGAGCGGTGAAAGAGAGAAGCGAGTTTTCATGCTCTGGGACGAATTCCCTATGATGAATGTGATCTTTATCTATATCAAAAGTGTAGCATAACTTTTAATTTTTTAAATACATCTCAACTCCCTCTCAATTTTGTGCTAATTTATATTCTGTATTCATTTTTGAAGCAATGAAAACATCCTAGGAGATGTTTCTAAGCCCTGCCTTCTAGCTCACTTTAGACATTTTTACTACATTTCAACATGATAACAATTACCAAACCTGTTATATTTGTCTTACTGAAAAACTGAAGTCATATGAGAGAGGAAATGTCATTTGATCATGCCTATATCTTTTTAATTTATTTTAGAAATTCCTGTCATATGCTAACCTCTCAACATTAAATCTTAAGTAAATCAGCACCTAGATGTGTTAAAAGGTAATATTTTTGTGTGTATAATTTAAAGGCATTGATGTAATGCAGGCTTTCAGAAAACCTACATGGTGAAAATTCTGTTAATGTTTTGAACTGAATTCTGTGGCAAAGATGATAAGGAAGAAAGAGAGACAGACAGAGAGAGAATGAAATCTTATGAATGAAAGACATACAGGGAAGTTGGGCTAATAAACATGCCACAGATTCACACCAAAGGGCTGAGTAGTGAGCCAAATGGATACCAACATCTCTTCATTAATTGAGAAGGTAGGATCTTGGGACAGAAACAAACCAAGAACCTGCTACACACAGAAGCATCCTGAAGAACAGATTTTGCCTAAAGAAGCCTTGATGCTAGCCATCTATCAAAAATTACAAGCATCAACATAAATAAAGGATTTGCACAGCAAATTTGAAGTAGACATAGATTAAAAAATAGAAAAGCTTAGGAAAATGATGGAAACCTTGATTGAACAATATGGGAAAAAACAGAATGCATGAAATACATTCAAACAGATAACCAGGAAATTAAAAATTCCATTGAAATCTGGTAAAACCACTTAATTGAAACTGAAAATAGTCTTTCAGACCTCAAAGACAGGATTGTGGCTAGCAATAACAAAGGAAAGCTCTCTTAAACGTAATTAGGGATCAGGAAATCGCAGTTCAACAGCTGCAAGATGATTCAAACAGAAACAACATAATATTGATGCATCAATGAAAAAGCAAGAGTAAATACAAATAAAGTGAAAACACTATTTGGGAACCAGCAGCAGAAAATTTCCCATGTATGAGACCAGAATATGGCATACCAATAAGTGAAGCATATAGAAATCCAAATAGTCAGGACCAAAATAAATGCACACCCAGATATATAATAATCAAATGCCCAGAAATTCAGCACAAGAACAGAATAGCAAAGCTATTAAGAGAAAAGAAACAGACCACCTATAAAGGGAAGCCCATAAGAATCATGGAAGACTTCTCAACACAAACCCTCAAGTCAAGACATATTTCAAGTCTGGAAATAAAGCAACTGCCAGTCCAGATTGATGTACACTGAAAAGATGTCTTTCAAAATTAATAGAGAAATAAGATATTTCCATGACAAAGAACAACTTAAGAAATTCATGACCACCAAACCAAACCTACAAAGAATACTGAAAAACATAATAGAGATAAAAATGACCCATATTCCAAAAAGCAATTGAAAGAAACCACCAAACAGGACAAGCAATTAAACATATGGGAAAAGTAGAGAACTAACAGCAAGAAATTAACATGACAAAAATAACAATATATATCACCTATAATTATCAATGTAAATGGCCTCAGTTTACCAACCAAAAGAAAATGATTGACAGAAAGATTCAACAATATAGTGTATACAAGAAGCACATTTAACTCAAATACAAACTCACAGAATGAAAGTCAAAAAATGAAAAACACCATATTCAACCACGGTGTGGGGGGGGGAGGAAACAGGGGTAGCTATTCTATTTGCAGACAATGTGAACTTCAAACCAAAAATGGTCAAAAGAGATCTTAAAAACTCACTACATACTAGGGAAAAAATTCAAAAGGAAGAGATAAAAATCATAAATATATATGCTCCAAAAATGGAAGCACCCAACTATATAAGACAAACATTTATACACATAAAAAATCAAATATGCAATAACACAATTATAATAAGGTATCTTAATATGGCAGTGTCACAGAAATAGATCAACTATTCTAGAAATCAGCAAAGGAGTATCAGAACTGAAATGAATCTGTGAATAAATGAAGTTAGATGTTTACAGAGTCCTCCAACCCACAACATCAGAATACATGTTCTTCTCAGCTGCACATGGAACATTCCCTAAAATAGACCACATATTAGCCCATACAACATGTTTAAGTAAATGTAAAGGAACTGAAATTATCTCATGCATATTAGCTGACCATAGTGCAATGAAATTGGAAACAAATAGCAAAAGAAACTGTAAAACCCCCATAAACATGGAAATTAAATAACATCTTCCTAAAAAATCAATGAGTTACAGATGAAATTAAAAAAGAAATTACACAATACCTACAATTATGTGAAAATTGAGATATGACATACTGGAATTTGTGGGATGCAGTGACAGGGAAGTCCTGACATAGTCCTGACAGGGAAATTTGTAGCAGTAAATTCTCGCATCAGAAAACAGCACAGATAGAAAGTTAATGTTGCACTTCAAACTTCTAGAAAAAGTAAAGCATGTCAAGCCCAAGCTCATACAAGGGAAGCAATTATAAATATTACAAAAAAAATTAACACAATTGAGACTGAGAAGACAATAAAAAGAATTAACGAATCAAAGAGTTAGTTCTTTGAAAGAATAAATAAAATTGAAAAACCCCTAGCTAACCTTATGAAGAAAAGGAAAGAAACAACTCAAATTCATGCAATGAGGAATGAAAATGATGACATAACTACAGATTCTATAGAAATTCACAAGATCATCAATATCTACTTCAAAAATTTTTACTCACACAGAATGGAAAATATAGAAGAAATGGAAAGATTCCTAGAAACATATGAATTACCAAAGCTGGATCAAGAAGTTATAAAAATTTTGAATAGCCCAATATCAGTTAATGAAATTGAAAACATAATTAATAATGTATCAACCAAGAAAAACCCAGGTCCTGATGTACTCACTGCTGAATGGTACAAGAAATTTAGAAATTTAATGCCAGTGTTCCTCAACCAGTTTAATGAAATTGTGAGGGAAGCAATGCTACCTAACTCATTGCTAGAGGTAAGTATCACTGATACCAAAGCAGAGAAAGACCACCTCCCCCACAAAAGAACCACAGGCCATGTCCCTATTGAATAGAGATGTAAAAATGCTCATTAAGATACTAGCAAGCAGAATGCAGCAAATCACCAGGAAGATTATAAGACATGATCAAGTCAGATTTATCCCAGAAATATAGGGTTGGTTCAATGCAAACCAATAAATATAATACACAATATCAAACAGCCAAAGAAAAAAAAATCCCATGAGCATCTTAATAGATGCAGAAAAAAGTTTTTGATGATGTCCAACATTCATTCATGATAAAAATGCTACAGAAATTCAAAACAGAAGGTCTTTACTTCAATCTGATAAAAGGCATGTGTGACATGTCAACAGCCAACATCATAATAAATGGAGAAAAACTGAAAGCTTTCACTCTAAAATCAGGTACAAGACAAGGATGTCCACTATCACCATTATAGTTCATTATAATTCTGGAAATATTAGCCAGAGATATTAAATAATAGAAAGAAATAACAGTAAAGGAAGAATTAAGTTATCATTATTCAAGAATGATAAGATATTCTACATAGAAGACCCAAAAAACTCCACCAAAATACTTTGGATTTGATAATCAAATTAAGTAACATAGCTAGATATAAAGTCCATGCTCAAGAATCAACAGCATTCCTGTACACAAACAACAAACTCAGTGAGAGAGAAGTTAGGGAAACCACACCCTTCACAATAGCATAGAAAAAATGAAATATTTAGGAATTAATCTAACAAAGAAAGTAAATCACCTACATATTAAAAATTACAATGCTTTGTAAAGGAGATTGAAGAGGGTAACAGAAAATGGAAAGATATTCCTTATTCATGGATAGAAAGAAACAATATAGTGAAAATGGCCTTAGTTTCAAAGTTGTTATCCACACTGAATGCAATCCATTAGTATACCTCACAGAAATAGAGAAAACTTTATTTAATTCATTTGGAAACAGAAGAGACCTAGACTAGTAGAGGTGATATTTGGCAATAAAAACAAGGCAGGAGGCATCACAATACTTTATTTAAAATCATATTGCAAAGCTAATGTGATAAAATCAGAATCATACTGCCCAAATGAACAACAAGAAGATCATTATGACATAATTTAAAATGTAGACACAACTATAAACACCCTCAGGCACCTTATGTTTGAGGAAGGGGCCAAACATGTTGACTGGGAAAAAAGGCCTCTTTACTAAATAGTGCTGAAAAAACTGGTTCAACATGCTAAACACTAAAACTAGACCCATGTCTATCACCATTCACTAAATTAATGTCAAAAGGATCAAGGACCTTAATATTAAAACAGAAACAATGAATCTACTGGAATAGAAAGAAGTTAGAAATTTTGAAGACATGAGCATAGGAAAAGAGTTCATAAATTAAACTCAAATTGCATGAGAAATAGTTGCAAAAATTGACAAGTGAGATCTCATTTTATTAAAAAAATCTTTTTGTACAAGAAAAATAATCACCAAGAAAGTCAAAAGACAACCTACAGAGTGGGAAAAAAATTTTAGCCCATTGTCTCTCAAAAGACTTATACCTAGAACATATAAAGAATTGAAAAACTCAGACTACTCCCACTAAATTCAAAGACCCAATTCAAAAAAATAGCCATCTGAGATGAATATACATTTCTCAGATGAAGAAGTACAAATGACAAATAAATATATGACAAACTGTTCAAAATCATTGGTCATTTGAGAGATACAAATTAAAACAACATTCAGATTTCATTTCCCTGCAGAAAAAATGGCTATCATTCAAAAATCAACCAATAAAAAATGCTGGAGAGACTGTGGGAGAAAAAGAATCCTTTTCCACTGTTGGTGGGAGTGCAAAATGGTGCAACCACTGTGAAAATCAGTATAGCAATTCCTAAAAAAATAACTAGGAATAGAGGTCCCATTCAATCTAGGTATTCCCTTTCCGGGTATCTTCCTAGAAAAATTAAAAACATTATACAACAGCCATATATGTGCACCCATGTTTATGGCAGCAAAATTTGTAATAACTGAAACCTAGAAACAACCCAAATGCCCATTAGCTGAGGAATGGATAAAAAAGATGTATTTTTATGTAAAACAATACTATTCGGTCATAAAGAAAGATAAACTTTGGGCTTTTTTATGTAAATGAATATAACCCAAGACCATACTCATTAGTGAAATAAATCAGGCTCACATGTTTAAACATTGTATCCTTATTCATGGATAGAAAGAAACAATATAGTGAAAATGGCCTTAATCTCCCTGGTGTGAGAAATTGGAGGAGTAAATAAAGTATAAAATAATCAATAAATATTATGAAATGGGAAGAAACTATTTAAAAGAAAAAAATAAACTAGAATGAGAGAAAGGAGAAAAGGGAGAAAAATAAAACTCACTTTTATCATTAGTGTCTCATTTCATTGAAAAGTAAGATTTTTGCTGATATCAATTGGAGAATGTTTTATGCCCATATCACGTACTCTGAGTAACTACTTTGGGGACAATGATAATAAACAATGTATTGACTATTGCTAGTATTCTATTTGTTGTTATGAAATTCTATTTTTCCCCTTTTTTTGGGGGGGGGTCTTTTTGAGACAGGGTTTTGCTAGGCATTTCAAGCAGGACTTGGACTCACCTTGTAGCCGAGACTGGCCTCAAACTCAGAGCAATCCTTCTGCCTCAGCTTCTTGAGTGATGAATCACAGCTGTGCACACAATGCCTGGCCCTTTTTTCCATAAAATAAAAACAAAATACAGTGGGAAGATTAATCAGGCAGTGCTAAGACATTTACCTCAAAGCATGTCCAGCATTCATTAGAAAACATGAGAGAGCAGATCATTACTCAGAGTGAGAAGGGGTGGAAAAGATATTGATCTGAAAGAGGGAAAAGTGAAGAAAAAAATAGGTATCTAGTTTCCCCAGCAAATGCTTGAGAGCAGCTGTCTTTTAATTCAGTATCACAAGCTGAAAAGAAATACAGTACTCATATAAAGCATTAATTGGTAAACATATCTTTTAAAACTTAAAGAAGCATCTTGCTCTTTGAAAAAAAATCTTCTTAAATTTTGCAAATGATAAATGTAACTCAACTCCAGCCTTAAAAAAAAAACATTTTAAATACTATAATCCTCAACTAATCCTCAACAATTTTCTAAATGAGACAGAAAGAAATTTGTATTTAAGGATGAGAGAAACCACACAGAGAGTCTAGGAGAAAGCAGGAGAATATCACTAATGACCAGAAGGGAATGACTGTGCTTTATTCATATCAAGCAGAATGAAAAATCAATTCAGTGTTTCACCAGAAAGCACAGAAGCTTTTTTTCACGCAGCAGAAAAGTAATCAGAAATGTGGGTTCCCAGGAGCATTGAGGCATCACAGGTCTATAGAATGTGCAAACAATTGTAAAGTGGGAGAGACTAGAATTGAAAGACTTATAAAAACAGGGAAAGATGGTAAAAGCCATATCACAGAGGGGGTCTTATACTGATTACTAAAATTTACCCTGAGTAATTGCCACACCAGCACAATGCATTTGAAACCTCAAAACTTAGAAAACGATTTTGCTGAGAAAGCAAATAGAAACAATTTTCTCTTAAATTAATTGGATGAAGACAGCAGAAAGAAATGCCAGACAGGTAATAAGACTCGGTATTAGACATAAATTGCTGAAGTTTGAAGGAAACTTGAGAATAAATACTAACAAATTGACTGAGATTTAAGTTTTCTTTAAAAACAGGCCTAATCAAACTCAACTAAGAAGGGTCTAACCATAGATATCTTAGCTTATTTCTTTGCATTTTAGTATTCTTCACAAAATGAGGACTTCAAATGACTAGAATTCTAAATTTTATTTAAGCAGGAAATTTCTGCATTCAAGGATTGAGCTTGTTCATTTTAAAAAACTAATTTATTATGTAATTTATTGAGTGTTTACTATATAGGAAACATCGCTTTTGATTTAAGGGACACAGAATTGATTCTCAAAGGGAAGAGTCCCTGCTCTTACAAAACCCAAAGGCAACTTGCTGATTCTGTTATATTGTGTTTTATACATATCTCTTTCCATTTCCTTTTATTTCTGAAACTGATTACTGTAGAATATACGATTTTGTGTCCTGTTTCATTGCATTTAACCTACTCTATTTTATAAATTAATTTCTGCCTTGCTCCTAGAAATACCAGCATCTGGACCAATAGAGTAAATTATCATTATGTAATAACTCAGTATATTGTTATTTAATAAATGGAGTTTGATGACAATAGTAAAGTAAGTGATAGTGTTGTGGCACAGAAAAAAAAAACTAAATATTTTAGAATCAGGTAGTACTGGTGAATAAAACTTTCTCTCTTAATAATAATCCTAACATTTATTAATTTCTTACCATCTGCAAATCATTCTGGTAACCTATTACTACTTAATAAACTCAAAAAACTAATGGATTAAAACATTTATTTTGTCCACCAGTTGAGCCTGAGCAGCGTTCAGTAGTAACAGTTTGTCCCCATTCAGTTCAGTGCCATCAGGTGAAGCACAAAGTAGAGGCTAAAGTCATCTGAAGGTTTGTTTGTTCAGCTCTATTGCTGGAGGTTGGTGCTCAAACTCTACTGGGGCCCTTGGGAGGAATATTTTCCTGTGGGGTGGGATTACTTACAAACTGTAAGTCGAGTTGCAAGGGCAAACATCTAAATTGAGTCATGCAGAAACCATACCAGCTTTTATGAGCTGGTTTCACAAGCTGGGCAACAGCACTCCTGAGACAGTTTCTAGGTCACGTGATTTTATAGACTGTCAAATTACAATTGGAGAGGAAATGTAAATTCTTTTTTAATGGAGGAGTTACAGGGTTCTGGAAGATTCATAGAGTAGAAAAATCTCATTTTTCTGTTTTGGAAATTGCGACCTACCATAGTTCAACATGAATTCCTTTGATTTACAAAATATACCTACCTGCCTCCCTTAAATCCAATAAATCCTTTTTCCACTAAACATCACAAATTCTAGATTAAGACCCTATATATTTTGTAATATTCACTTGTCCAGGACATTCCTTTAGTGAAAATTTTATATATATATATATATATATATATATATATATATATATATATATATATATATATATCTTGATTTATAACAGTGGAGTATTAAGGTCCTTATACAATTGTATTGGTGTTGATTAGATATTTCATGCCCAATAGTGTTTGTTTAATAAAGTTGGGTCCATCAGTGTTTGATGTATAAATATTTATAATTGTTATTTCTTCCTGTTGAATTGTTCTCTTAATCAGTATATAGTGACCTTCTTTATCTTTCAGATTAGCTCTGGCTTGAAATCCACTTTGTCTGAAATTAGGGTAGCTACTTCTGTTTTTTTCTGGATTTCTGTTTCATGGAATATTGTTTTTCATCTTTAGATTTTTAACCTGTGACTCTCTTTTTTAATTTTTTTACTACTTACATATTCTCAAAATCTTTGTCTTTTGATGTTGAAATTGGAACTATTCACCTTGAGACTTATTTCTGAGATATCATCTTATTCCTGTCTGCATTGTTTTATCATTTCTGATTGCCTTATTTTTTTTCTCTTTAGTTGCTCAAGCTGCCAGGTATATTTATTCTTATCAAGTTATTGGCAGTTTGTTTCTTTGTCTCTTCGTAGGGTATCCCCAAGAATTGTTTAAAATTATGGTTTAGTGGTTATAAATTTCTTTAGGTACTCCTTATCATGAAAATCTTTTATTTCTCTATCAATTTTGAAGGAAAATTTTGGAAGGTACATAATTTGGGGTTGGAAATTATTGTCTTTTAGAACTTGAAACACTTCACTCCAAGCCCTCCTGGTCTTTAAGATTTGTGATGAGAATTGTGATGTAATTTTTTGAGTCTTTCTTTATATATTATTCATTGCTTTTCTTAAGCAACTTTAAAGATTTTGTCTTCCTGATGAACTCCCAGTACTCTGAGTATTATTCAGCACATAGAGCTTCTCTTTCGGTTGTGAACATTTGGAGTTCTATATGCCTCACTTCTCTTTATGTTTCTTTCTGTCATTATATTTAGAAATTTTTTGCCATTATTTTTGTAAATAGGTTTTTTTTTCTTTATAATGCCATTTGTGATGCCTTCATATTTTTCCTTTATTCCAAAAGAGGCAGGTTATCTGCCTACCGCTTCCCATCCAACATACCGTGGTGGCGCAGGCTTTCAGAAGAGGCCTTTAAGGGATCCATTGCAAATGTGAAGCCAAATTTGGCACAAGTTTCTATTTTCTTCATTATGACTACTTCTTACTGCATAAAAATAAGTTTTTATCATCTTTGCCTTCTGCATTATCTTTCTCTTTTGTAAGAAATAGATTACATTTTATTTTTCTCTTTTATAGTCAGTTTTCACTGAGATTAGTTCAGTGATCCAATCCACCTTGTTTTATAACTTTTTATTTCTTTTGATCAAAACTAGTGATATTTTTATGAATAAAATTATCTCAGAATGTTGGGAGTCTTCACGAATATTATGTGAGTTCACAGAGTTGGAAAATTGTCATATCATGAATCTCAAGAAATCTCTTTTCTTCTTGAATTTGCTGTAAGGCTGCTAGAAAGATTGCCCTTAAGGCTGTCAGTTTCTTATTTTTCAATAAGTAAAATGATAATGCACATTACTAATGTATTTTAAAAAGTTTTCATTCTGACTGAATGAGTGAAGAACCATTTCAGATCTGTTTGAGATTTTTACCAAGGAATTTGATTTGACAACACTCTTGAATTCCTTTCCTCTCAATTTCTTTCTTAACTTTAGTAATTTGAAGGTGCTAAAAATCTGGAAGCTCAATTTATTAACACAAAATTCCAACATTCTCTTTATGTCCTCTAAATTTCTATAGAAAATTCAATAGTTTACTTTGTAATTCCCTCTTACTTTTTATTATAGACACGAAAAATTCAAGTGGACTATACTTGTTCTGGTTTAAAATCTAAACTACGTAATTCAGTCTAGTGAGTACATTGTACATTTTACATTTTCTACATCTTTCCTGACAAACAGTGTGCATAAATTTTCTGGAACTAGGAAAAATAGTTTCTTTCTTACAGAAATACAGAAAATATAGAAAATTTTCCACAATTTCCTTTAACACATCATCATTAGATCCCTTAAGGATCATTTGGTATCTTGTAACAACTTCTTTATGGCTCTTATAGACTTTTATTTAAACATGTCCAAGTTTTCCAACTCCTAACTAGTACTATGCTCACAAACTACTTCTCCATATTTTTTCTAGAATTCTGAATTCAAATATGAGTCTTTTCTATTTATCTCTTATTGTATTACAAGCCATTCCCAAACATATTTTCTTTAAAATACAATATACTTTTGTTACAAAGCTACAATTTTGAATATGCTGTGGATGATCAAATTTTGCATGCTTAAATCATCCAAAGCATACTCACACATTTGTCTTTGAGCTCAATTTGACTGCAGGCTGGGACTTTAGCTGGACCTGTCAGGTCATTTAAACTAGCCTGTCTTGTTGACCAGAGCTTTCTCACAGAGAGGGTTGCTTCTAAATTTGAGAAGCCCAAGGGAAAGAAAACATATGTGAGTTTTATTATCATTTATAAACCAGTTTTCAAATCCTTATATTATCATTTTTGCTTCCATTCTGTTTGTTGAGAAGGTCACAAAAAGTCTCTGCAGTCTGAAGAATGGAAAAATAAACTTTCTCTCTAGATAGGTGGCAGTAAGATTCTGTAAATATGTGGGGTAAGGTATATTGCTATGACCAATTCTGTAAAATACAATCTAGTATGCCCACATGTTACATGTAATAAAAGGTGCAATAAATTTTGAAGTCCTTATACCCATTACTATAGATGAGAAAATAGAAATATAGTGAAATCACTTGTACAAAGTCACAAATTAGTAATTGTCAACACTAGCATAAAAACCTTGAACTCTCAGTTGTTACTCAATGTGCCTCTCTAACCAGTACTGACTTTATCATTTTAGTCAAGTTAATTAACTTTGCTACATCACTGTTCCTGCACTTGTAAAGTAAGAATGATAATATTCACTCTTAGTTAGATTTTCAAGTAATCAATAAGTTGTAAATATCACTGCTACTATTTGGTAAAGCATTTACATTTTACTCCTCAATATGGAACAGATTTGTTTTGAAGTGTATATGTAAGATAGAGCATTACTGCTACAAACAATATTTTAAAAAAGTTTACAGAGGGCTAAAAATCTACTGCAAGAGGCAATGATAAGCAATTTTGGCAGATTTTGGAAAGTGTGAAGTAATTCACAAACTGAATCTCATTATAACTTGAGGTAGGATGCTCTTTATTCATCTGTACTCTATGAAGAATGCTAATAGCAATCAGTGAAAATTCCATGCATGACTCTTGATGCATGTACATAAATTTTATCTTTAATCACGATCCTTAAAAAGCAAACTTGGACAAATAATATCACTAAGTATAAGAATAAAATTCTTGTGTAAAGGAAATGTTTCATTACTAAATAAGAAATACAATGATAAACCATAGCTCTCATTTAGAATTATTATTTTGATAGGAAACCCTTCATTAAATTGTATGAGTTTATATAATATTTTTCTCTACATACCCAAATAATTCTTCAAGATAGTTGATAGAGCACATATATGGTCAAGTCCCATGATTTAATGTGTGTCTTGTACTTGTTTTTCCCTTTATTCTATTCCCCAGGCTCTGAATCCCTCCTTTGAAATCAGGGAACCTAACTCTAATGGTTATCAATAAATTACTGTCTTCCTGCTCCTGTTTGCACTAATATATATCAGAAGCACAAGTGAGAAAAAGAGAATAAAGTTAGATGTCTGGTGGATTAACTAACAGGTGGCTTGTTACACCCAGCTGAACCGAATCAGTGTGGTGCTGGGTGTAGAAAGCCCACCTGAGGATTGTTGCCAACAGCGTAAAAAGAGAAACCGAGGGCCAGATGGTGCGCACCCGGAGGAGCTGGTCATGGTGGCGTTACTGGGATGAACTCGGCCATTCTCATCATCAGAGGAGCTCAGAATGTTGCTACTGACGAAGATGACTGAGGTTCGCTCTGGAGGAGCTCTGATCAGTACTTTGTTTTTTCCTCACTCCAGTACAGATTCCCCACCCTGTGGCACAGATCTTTTATCCCGCTGGTACAGACATTCTAGCATCCACCGTGGATCTTTAGAGCTTCCCTGTGCAGATCTCTGAAACAGGCTTGCATGTGACATTGTCATGGGCTCTTGACCTCTGGGTGAACTTGTTGGGGGCATTGCCATGGGCTCTGGTCTTCAGCTGGACTCATTGAGGACATTGTCATGAGATCCAGGCCCTTGGCTGGATTCTTTAGGTCTTTAGTATATGGACAAATCTCCTGCACTCTTTTGAATTTGATTCTTTGGGTGAATATTATAAAATCCTAGAAATTATTAGATCTCTCACCCTGAAAACTTTTATTACAATATCTACTTCCAAGGTGTCTTCCAGATCATTTACATTTATTATTATTCAGCATCTTCAAGGGCCATCTCTATACAGCTATCTTTTTTATACCTTCTCCTCTTTCTGCCATATCAATGTTTGTGGTTTAGATCCAAAAGTGTTCCTTAAAAGTCTCATGCATTTAGAGATGGTACCTTTGGAAGGTGATTGGATCATGAATGTGATATATGTATAATTGTATTAATTAATAGGGACTATTTGGAAATGGATCACATTTGATGTGATCTGTGAGGTTAGTTTCTTTTCTCTGGCTCCTTTGTTGTCTCTCTCTCTCTCTCTCTCTCTCTTTCTCTCTCTCTGCTTCCTGGCTCCTACAAAATGAGTGGTTTTTCTTTACCATGCAATACAGCCATGCAATTCTGCCTTGAGGCTAGTGAATGATGAACTGAAAACACAGGACCCTTTGAGCCAACTAAACCTCTCTTCCTTTAAGATATGGAGGTCTCAGTGATGAGAAGACTGAGTAATACAGAAAATTAGTACTTGAAAAGTGAGACCACTGCTTTCATTGTACCTATGTGGCTTAGACGACTTTGGAATGGGTTTGTGGAAGGAGTTTTGAAAATTTGGAAATAATTGCTTGAGAAGCCTTAGACTGCTGTAAGCAGAACCTTTTGGATGATTCTGGTCAAAGTACAGAAGACAAAACTGCTGACAGGACTGCAGACAGTAAATGTCAAGCTCAGGAAGTTTCAATTAAAAATGAGGAATATGTCAGAAATTGGACTTGAGACCACACATGTTTCATTTTTGAAAAGAATTCATTTATGTTTTGTCCAACCCCTGGTACATTACAGGAGACTAAGTCCAGACATTTCAAAACAACCCAACATTCAAGCTGTGGCATAGGCACTGCTAGCTGATTTTAACCAAATTTACAATAAGAATCAGGAGCGAAGAGGAAAGCCAAATGATGTAATTGGCTAGAAAATAAGTCTGTATTAATTTGGGCTAAGTGTGATTGCTAAAAAGATTAGTAATAAAGATAAAACAAGTACTTTGCAACAGGACAGTAGGAAAGATGACTTTGAGGCATATCTGAATTTCACCAGACCCCAAACATTTTATTTTCACAGATAAGAAAATTAAATTCCTGTGAAAGACTTTGCTTTGCAATAAGCCCCTCCAGGGTATCCTTCCCATTCAGAGCCACAGTGGGAAGTATTACATGAAGTTCAACTACCCAGAGTTTAGTCTTACTCTTAGAGGCCACTGCATCCACAGTTCAACAAGAGCAGGCTACGGCTGATGTCGGCAACAGACTTTGGAGTCACTCATGTAGCAGTGAATGTTCAGGCAAGCAGAATGAAAAAGTTATAGGGTCATGGAGGCTTTCAGGCAGATTGCAGAAAATTACCTGGGGTCAGGCAAAAGTGCATATAATTTCATATTTGTTGCCATAAGCTGCTGAAAGGATGATGCTTGAAGCTATGAAAATGAAGCCAAAGCTAAAGTGGAGTCTCCAGGAAGTTGGAGATGCCAAGAATACAGAACTTCTGCTGAAGAAAACTGCAGACAGAAAGCAGGGTCTTCTCAAGGTCATGTGGATTGTATGTGGCAGTGTCATAGGGACAGGATTTCCCAATTCCTTTGGAGTTTACATCTGACCACAAGCTGCCTCAGAGTTGGATGTGAAGCTGTAAGACTTAATGTTTTCCTTACCGAGTTTAGTCTTGCTTTGGTCAAAATCCTTTCTATGTCCCTATTTCTCCCTTTTCAAATAGGAGTGCTTGTCACGTGCCGTTATATATTACAAGTTCTTAGTTTTCTTTTTGATATTTGTTGGAGCTCACAGCTAAGAGTTTGTCTTTTTTAGAAGTGCTGGAAGTGTTAAGATTTTGTTAACTTGTAAATCTGTACTAAATGCATTATCTATGATGAGATACACATGAGTTTGGGGGGGCCAGAGACAGAATGTTATTGTTTAGATATAAGTGACCCCCAAATTCTTAGGTATATAGAGGTGGGAAATTTGAAGGTGATTAGATAATGGCAGTACTATCCTCATCAGGGGAGTCATCCATTGATGAATTCATGGCTGAATGTGATATTAGGAGTTGGGGTTCTTTGGAGATCACTGAGGTGTGATT
This sequence comes from Hydrochoerus hydrochaeris, assembly GCA_004027455.1. NCBI lineage: Eukaryota > Metazoa > Chordata > Mammalia > Rodentia > Hydrochaeridae > Hydrochoerus > Hydrochoerus hydrochaeris. The sequence goes on along the minus strand of PVLA01005267.1, from coordinate 106,878 downwards.
TGAAAGAGTATATTTTTATCTGCAGCTCTTTCTTTCTCTTTCTGATTTTTTGTTGACATGATGTGAGCAGTTTTTCTCTGCATGTACTTCTACCATGTCATTCTGCCCTTGGACTGAATACTTTGGAAATTATGAGTCAAAATAAGTTTTTATTCTTTAAATTGTGACTATCAGTTATTTTGTTGCAGCAATGATAAACTGAATTAATAAATACATTGGCTTTGGCTTTTCCTAGCAATGGGGAAGGTTACTATTAGTATTTACTATTATGACTTAAATTATTGCTAATAATTTATTACTGAACATTTAGATAATGTTCAGTAACTATATAATATTTAGATAACTAAACTGAACATTTAGATAATGTTCAGTAACTATATAATATTTAGATAACTAAACTATAAAGTCTCCAATCTAATGTGAGAAATAGCAGATACATTGTTAGCAATATACAATTAAAAATGCTTTCCAAGAGGATCACACAAAGACTTGAGGTAGAAGTAGTTTTCATGAAGATCTCAAATCTTTGGTGGGATTTTAATATCATTTAAAATAAATGGCTGTATTCCTTAAATTCTAATATCAATATTAAATTGAAAACTATAAAATATTTAGCTGGTAATGCAACATTAACAAACTGTGGGGAAAAGCATTCCAGCTGGGAAAAGAAGCAAAGAGAGCAAAGAAATTAGTGTACTCTGAAAAAGTGGTAATGACACAGCTGAAATAATTGTAAGATTTTATGAAGCATACCTCTGGAATGGAAAATATAAAGGAAGACAGTTATAAAGGTTTCTTTCAATCTCCGGGTCATAATTTTTGTTGCTATTGCATGTTTTTTTCTGACCATTCTAAATTTTATTTTTCTATCCATGGTGTTCTCTCTTTTCTATCTCAGGATTATTCTATAGCATCGTTGCAATGTAGCCTGCATTATATTTTACCTAATTTGTTTATTGTGATTTCACCTTCAAGTTTTCAGAATGTAGAATCTATGTGAAACTATATATGCTCAAGTTCAGAAGTCCATTTTTTCTAGTACTTTAAATGTACTTTTATCTGTGTGTTCACAAGGATGGAACCTGTCAAATCATCATTCCTTTGTACTGATAATGTTTTCTCTCTGATAGCTTTAAATTTTATTTTATGTGTCTGGCATTATTTTGTTTTCTAAAATAAAATTTTAGTGATCTTTCTTGTTTCTTAGAATTAACTTTCAATCTTGTAGCGTATGTCACTTTTATTTTTGGAGAAGAGTCAATTGTTATTTCTACTTATATTTTCCCTCTATTTCCCATTGTTAAATATCTACTCAATATATATTCTACCAGTTTCCTAGCCTCATTTTAAAATAACTTGATTGCTGTCCTTTAAAATCATGGTATAATATACTAAACTTTCTTGATAGAAATTTCTAACTTCCTGATTATGTAACTCTATCAAGTCCAGAGTTTTAAATTTGTATGACTATATTTTTCATTTCCCTCATTTTTAATTTTTCAACTGTTTACTTGTTCTTTTATAATATATGTAATATATTTGCTATATATACATATATATATGTTATACATATATAAAGCAACTTCTTTGACTATACATTGTCAGAGATTTTAATTTCCATAATTCCATTTTTTAAAGATCTCTGCATATTTATTTTGTAATATTCCCTTTTTCTAATTCTACTAGGCTGTTTGCTTATACAGTTTATGTATTAATATTCTCTCATTTGTGTCTTTGGAGATTAAGTGTTTTGTTGCTTCCATAATTTTCATATCATTTGAAGGATTTAATTGAGAAGTAAGTTTTTAAAAGCTCTATTATAACACACTGTATTGTGTTTGTATTCTTCAAGTGTCTGGGAATTTTGCAATGCAAGATTATGTTAAGCATATGATCCTGATCTTTAATTTTGCCCTTTTCTTTGGTCCCCTTTCCTATTTAGTGGTTTCATGATTGCTATTTAGTACTTAATCCTGAATTAGGTCATTTATTGGCTGCTCTTGTGCCCCAATCTACAAACACTGGAGACACTCTGGATATGTCCTCCCCACACATGCTTAATAGTGACTTGAGCCAGGGCTCCCTCAGGACATCCTACAGCTTTAGATAGACTATAGTCACAGGAAGAAAGTGAACTACAACTTATTTCAAAACTATTTTTTTCTTTTTTAGCAAATGGAAAGTTCTACTCCAACTGAAATCCTGGCCCTAGTTTACCATCTGTGCATGTTTCCATGTTCTCTGTTGGTTTATGGCTCACAGAAAAATTTACTGTGTTGAGAGTTTGATTCTCTCTTTGTATTTTTATTATTTTAAAGTTTTGAACAACATATAACATACACACTATATATACAATTTGATATTTTAGTTCAGGTGTATGCACCTGATCAAAGAAGATGTTTTGATCCCCAAACCATTTCATTAGAATACCACACTGATTATAATTCATCCCTTATTTCATCTAATATTACATTTATAAAAAATAAATGTGATAAAATTTGATCATATCACAATTATTCATTACTTGTATTAAAATGGATTCAAAGATCAAGCAGAAGTATAGAGAATGATATTAAGTGGTATACCTAATTATCATAAATTGCTAATTATGTATCTCTTTTTTTTTTTAATCGGTATCAGGGATTGAACTCATGACCGCATGCTTGCAAGGCAGGCACTTATGCCACTGAGCTAAATCCCCAGCCCCAATTATGTATCTCTTAAAAAGAGAGTGTATTTGTCATAAGGTACCCATAGAAATTTGCCTAGCAGTTAAATGTAGTGAACAGTTAAGTGTCTGAGAACAGATGAGTATGTGTAAAAAATGGATTGCTGTGAAACTACAAGGATAGTTGCTTAAGATTCACAGTACAGAAGCCAGTAACCTCAAAAGTAAAAAGCTCCTCCCAAAGGCGTGGTTTTTACTTAGATTTAATAGTGAATCTGTGTTTCGATTATGTGACTATCCATGAGACAACTGATGGGACTAGTTATTAGTTTCCAAACCAAATCAAAAGTCCACATGTATAATGAGGAGATATAAACTAATTCTAATTTCTATCCCACAAATGAGATAATTTTAGAGAACAGATGGAGATATAGCAAACACAACAAATATTTAGTAAGAAGCAGGTAGTGCTAAATATGGTGAGTGGTGTTGAACACATATTGAGTAAATAAAAACAGAACAACACATTGTCAAAAGGACATTGAAATAAAGTTTTATCCACATCTATACATATTTATACTGTGTATGTGTTTTTTCATCAGCATGCTTATTGAATCATGTTTTCAAACGTACTATATATATCTCTCTGTTGTGATTTAATGTGATTTGTATTATTAGTGAATTTCTAATAGTTACATTTCTTGAGGAAATTTACCTTTATTCTGCATTGCCTCTATAGAGAGCATATACACTTCAATAAATTTTGTATTATTCATTAATTACATTAATATTCATATGTTTACATATGAAAAACATATATATATATATATACACACACACACTCCTCTGCTTATCTATTTCCAGATATTGTTCAAATAGTAATGCTTTAAAGACATTTATCATAGAAAAAAGACTATGCGAATAGTCAATAATCTAATTAAGAATGCATTCTAGTAAAATATAACATGAAAGATTAGTCAAATACATATAAGAATTTAACTCTATGGAGTATTATTTTATTCTATATTTTAAAAATATTCTTCAAGTAAATATTCTATCATAATGACTCTTTTATAACCCTGAGAACAAAATCTGGCATTTCTCATTATTTTCTGAAATTTAATTTCTTCAGAGATTGGATCTTCTTACTCTTATAGTGCTGACTTTCATTTGAGGTTCAACTTGTACAGAGATTGCTCATTGTGATAGTTAACTGACTGTGTCCATTTCAGTAGGAAACACCCAACTAAATGGGATCAGCACAGATAGTTATGAATGCAGCTGAAGGGATTTACTGGAGTCAAAAACCCACCCTAAGGTGGCTGGTCACTTGCACAGTATAAAGAAGGAAGGCTCACTTCTGCTCCTCCCGAGGAGCACCGGGCTTTGCCTTGTCTTGGACATCATCTTCTGACCTCCTGCACAGGCTTTTCAGCCTCCCTGCAGACCCTCCTGGTAGGGACTCACCCAGAACAGCACACTGAGCTCCAGAAGATCAGATGGATCCTTCTCCGCTCCAGGGCACAGGCTCACTCATGCCTGACTCGGTGGGCTGCCATTGTAAGCCAGTGTTGTAAATTCTTTCATATTTGTGAATCCTGCATTAAATATGTTTTGTGGTAAGTACATTTACCCTCCGTTTCCCTCATGGCATATACCCATATTTTTCTTTTCCAACTGCCTTTTGGAAACATCTTTTTGTTTTTGTTTTTCATGCTCATTGAAAGCTGTCTTATGATTAATTTTAATAAATAACATGGTCTTTGCCCTACTCTTTTTTTAAATTTCTTGTTACCAAGTTATCTCCAGTCAGATGCTTATGTTGTTTTAAAGTTGTATTCCGTTTATTTCCACCTCGGCCTTTGTGGTCTTTGGTCTTACCCTTTATTACACCCTCCCTTCCTTTGTCCTCAGCACTGTCCACTATAGCACAGAATAAAAATCTCCAAGGTCAAAGCCTGCCTACCCAGTACTGTCTGTGCCAAATAGATGGGGAACTCACAGAGACCATCATCTTATTTAGAAACTCTGTTTTAAAAAGTAGCATATAAACAGTAGCATAGAAAAGATATAAAATGGTGGATTTGGAAAGAAAAATAAATACTTTCCAGCCTGAATACTCCAACTCTCATATTTACGGAAAGGAAAGTTACACTATTACTTAGTGTTAGGTACATCACCTACTCATATCATTAGATGTGGCTCATACACACCCAATCTTTGCCTCTTGGTTATGAAATCAGACTATGGTTGTATTGCCTTCCTCCCTTGAGAGCATAGTGATATTTATTCCATCAAGCTTTAGTCTGTGCTAAATCAACTTGAACAAAAAAAAAAAAAGACTTTATACCATTCTTTCACCAACCAGCTGGCTTATTATTCCTATATTGCTCAGTTCATGGTACCATAATATATTTTTATCTGTGGAAATTATTTTTTGCCATCAACAAAATTGGTCTTACTGCAAAATCTGCTTTGCTTTGCAGTGCTTTGGGTCTTACCATATAAATACTTTTGCTCTCTCATATTTGTTGACACATAGGTATGAGGGTATGGTTCATTTTCTACATGTGCGTATACTACTTCCAAACTGCTGTTTCTCTATTCTAACTCAGATACTTTTTAAAAAGGAAATAATTTAGGTTCTTTCAATACTTACTTCCAATGTGACAAGCTGTCATGTTGTGGTAACACACTACCTCTCTAATCATTGCCCCTTACTAATTTCAGCATTCTGCTTGTCTATTTTCTATCTCTTAATATCTCTCACTAGTCTTACCCATCCACTTCCATTTATCTCAGTATATATAAAATAATTCATACAAAGAGATGACCTCATAATTTTGATTTTTAGGAGTTTCATTATCATCTTCAAGTCAATTTTTAAGCTATGCAGACAGACAAAGCTTGCATTAACAACAATTATGCCATTTCTAACATAATAGTTGCTTTTCAGTTTGTTAAAATTTTTATTAGCATACATTTGTAGCAGGTCATGATTAGATTCACTTTAGGTAATTGGTACAGGTGCATAGCACATTTCTTTCCATCCTCTTCCCTCCACACACCTTTTAGTTTATAGCAACAGTTTCATTTATTTAATTTGTAAGACCTTATAAAGTTATCTACTATGCATTTTGAATATCAGACTAATAGGACAAAGAACATAAGAAATATGTAAGATAATTATACTAAAATTATACTTTTGAGTGTGCAGACTGAAGTGGATTACAATACTTCTCTCTTTTTTTTCTATTCATGGCCTTTATTATATAATATAAATATTAAAATACATATGTATGAAAATATATTTTAATATAAGAGAGACTATGTAATATTTAACCTTATGTATCTGAGTTACTTCACTTAAAATTATAACAAAGTTTATCCATTTTCTTACAAATGACTCCAGTTTATCCTTCTTTATGGCTGAGTAATATTTCATTATGTATAAATACCACATTTTCTTTATCCATTCATCTACTGATGGCCATATAGATTGTTTTCGTGATATAACTATTGTGAGTTGTGCTACTATAAACATATATGTCTGCATCCGTGTTGCGTGATGTCTTTAACTGTTTTAGGGATATACCTAGAAGGGGAATAGCTGTGTCAAAGGAAATTTCTATTTTTAGTTTTTTGAGAAATATCCATACTGATTTCCATAGTGGTTGTGTCAGTTCCCAGTCCCCACATCCTCATTAGTGTTAGTTATTGGTTGATTTCTTGATGGTAGCAATTCTTTCAGGAGTGATATGGAATCTCAGTGTTATTTTAATTTTATTTCTTAAATGGCCTGTGATATTGAACATTTTTTATGTATTTGTTGGTTGCTTATATTTGTTCATCTGAGAAGAGTCTATTCACTTAGATGTTCATTTTCTAATTGGATCTGTAAATTCAGGCCATCTAATTTTTGAGTGTTTTATATATTCTAGATATATTTCTAAATAATCACAGCCAAAGGAATTAAAAATAAATAAATAATTTCAGACATTCCAAATGCTATGATGATGATCAGAAAATCTTTGTCTTTGACTCTGACATCTACTCTGAACTCAATAACCAGATATCCTGGAATCTTAATTATGATTTCTCATATGCATCTCAGGCTTAATACAACCACACAAAATCTTACACTCTCTAAAATATGTGGTTTTACTTTATATGCTTTTCATTCCAATAAATGTGGTCATAAGTTACTGTTGGTACAGGAAGACACATGATATCATCTTCAGGTCTTCTGTTACATATCCCACATGCATTGCCCATGAACATATTTTGTATATTTATTCTTCTGAAATAGTTAAAAATAAATCTGAAAAATTGTATCTTTTTTATTCTACACCAATTAATGAAAAAAAATCCCCTCTCACCATAGTTTTTCTGAAACCTTCCTAATCACTTTGCCTAAATCCTACTTTATCTGTCCTATACCAACAACTTATGTCAGAAATTATATACTTTCTGTTTTCAACTTTACCATCATTTCTGTTCAGATATGGAGTAAGACTTTTTTTCTATTTCTACATGTTTTAATATGATCAAGCCAGTCTACCTCTCCAAACTAATTTCCCACTACTTTTCAATAACTGTCTACTGCACTGAACTAATCAATAGGCTCAATGATATAACAGCAAAGTTTAAAAATAAAAATAAAATAGAATGTTAACTCAGTTAAACAGATGTGCTAGAAAAAGAAACTGAAATATTAGGGCTAGGCGACTTGTTTGGCTGTGTCTCATTACTCTGCTCTTCCTTTCATCTGCTCAGTCTAAGTTTGTATGCAAAGCAGTGAAGCCCAAGTTAAGGGTTCTTATCAGCTGGCTGGCTTGCTCCAACCACAGAGACCACTGAAGACTAGAACCTCAGGCATCGGCAGTGAACAGTGAGGCCAGCTGAAGAGTGATTCCAATATCTATGTAAGACAGGGAAGAGAACTTTCAGCTCCTCTATATCACTGTGTGTGAAGAATGACTGAATTAAAGTCAGCATGGTTACCAGTACTTACTGGTTAGCCAAATCTTTATCTCTCTGAGGCCCTGGAATGTTATTCTAACACAGTGAGCATCTCTTTCCTTGGCTTTCTAATCATAGTCTCTATTATGAGTATTCTTGCACCAACATAGTCATAAGTTCCATTATGTTTTAGTTTCTATGTTTAAATATTGCCTTTATAGCTATGCTTTTCTGGATATTGAAGAATGTCTTTCTGCCATACTACTGCTTTTACCCTGATTTGTTAATTAACTTGTAGTACCTTACTATTATACTTCATAAGTGCCAGCCTACTTAAGATCCCCAAAGTGCTATGCCCTACTTGTCTCAATATTGTATCTGAGTTCTCAAAATACAGTAAATTCTCAACTTAAAAACATTCAAATTGAAAACTTTCACAAGTATACTGTATAAGACTTACTGTGCTGGTTTATGAACAAATTCGACCTGCGAGATGTTTTCCCAGAAAGGTGCTGTTCATAAGTTAGGGACTTAGTCAAATTAGTAATTTATATGAGCTTTATAAAAATCTGTTGATTTTGTTATCTAAATGTAAATCTGACTTGACTCGGTCCCTTAATCATTTGAATTCCTATACTTCTACAGAGATTCAATGATTTTTCTAACCTTCCTGTATTGTTTTCGCTGTGAATCTAGACTTGAATTCTGACCACCCTTCTTATTGTTTGACTGTCTCAACTTTTAATTTCCCATATTCTATGTTTGCTACCTGATAAGCTCTTTCATTGTCAAAACACCTTCTTCCATAGTTTTCTTGACTGATACCACACCTCACTCAAACTCCCATCATGCTCAGTTCCTTTTAATTATTTTTGGACTTTCCTACCACGATGGTTTTCTTACATTTCTTATTTTTCCTCTTAACTCACGCAATATATCAAATTCTACATTAGCTTCTTCTGAAATTTCCAAACCTGAGTACGTTCTACTGTCATATTTCTCCTTTTCAGCAGAACCCTAAGTTTAATAGGAAAAACAAAGAAGCACTTAGCTGCACCAGCTGCACTGAATTTTTATCTCAGCTGATATTGTTATGGCTCTGCAAACAAGCTCTGTCCTGTGAATCTTCTTCCCATTACAGTTAGGAGATGTGATGAAGCTCAAAGAACAACATCAAGTCATACATCTATCTTAAACACTTGTCCTCAGTAAATTATTTTGTTTATTCTTTCATTGGTGAAATAAGGGATCAGCAGCTCTAGAAGAAGAACTCTAATTCATTTATTTGTTGCACTCAAGTCACCCAATGACTTAAGTGACTTGACCCAATGACTTGAGTCATTGAATCACTCAAAGACTGTGATGTTCCAGTTTTCTGTCTTCATATTTTGCTATTAGTGTTAAATTAAAATTATTTGAATTTTACCCCTTTATATTATTTTTTCTGCATTGTACTATGCTTCCTAACATTCCTTTCCCTATTTTTGTATTAGGAATCCAATCCAGGGCCTGCTGAAGATGCTCTCTACCACTCAGCTGTATCCTCAGTGCTGCCTATCTCTGCTTTATGGAGACAGAGTCTTGCTATGTTGCCCAGGTTGGCCTCAAACTTAATATTCTCCTGCCTCACTTTCCAGGGATTATAAGGTTGTACCACAGACACAACCCCACTTCCTTTAAATATGAAACCCCTGCCCTAAGCCAACTTGTTCCTTGGCATCAGTTTATTCTTCCACTAAATTCAAAGAAAAATATAGTTTTTTCTTAAATCCATTTTATTTCAAAAGGATAAAAAAAATTAAAAACATATCATAGTTTGATAAAATATTTTAAAATATACTGGGTGCTTTATCTCAGGTTCTTTATACCAATATGTACAAATTGAACACTTCGAAATCAAAATGCAAAGAGCTGTCTCTGGACTGTCAAGGAAACAAGTATTTAAGTTAATACTTCTCATTTTAATTAACATATTTCTGCTGTGTAAAATGGCTTGCAATGAGGTGAACTTTCCCCCTGTATATGACTTCTCTTAATGCACCATTAAGAGACTCAGAGCAAAGCCTTGCTTAATCTGAGTGCCATTTTCCAGTGACGCTGTTGGAACAGCTCCTTAAAATCAAATACAGCATAAGAAGGAATTGATTAGTATGTTACTCAATAAGTCAAAAAAAGCCAAAATTGTTTCTAACCATCCCCTGTTCATCCTTTAATCTTATATTGATGCTTATAAAGATTATTCTTTATAATAGAATTTACTTGAAAGTCTTTTAACTTACAAAATATAGAGATAGAAACAGTCAAAAAACAGGCAACAAAAATCTTTATAAAACCTCATGCATGCTGAAATGTTTTGTGGCCAAAAAGTTAAACATATATATTTTTATTTAGAGACTGCAGAAGCATCTTCACATGAAATTTAAAAGAGCAGTTGTGGACGGGTCTGATATTTACATAGCTGTCAGTGACCGAGCTCTCCACATCTAAAGGTATCAGTACCTGAGGTCATCACACAGTTCAGGGTCCTTCTCAGCTGTCATAGCTGAGTCCCCAGTTATGAGTAAGCATAAAGGACCAAATATATATATTTTTCTAATGTAAAAATTAAACAAACAGGTTACAAAGTAGTAAAACTGTTTCATTTTTGGTTATATGATATTTGCATCAAGTTTAATCAAAGATAGTTGCCTTAAAATAGGATAAAGATCATGGTGTCTATTTATCATTCAAATTGATGTGGATATACAAAAAGCCAGATAAAAGGTTTATATATTCATTGATACAGCTATAGTTTGGTTTTTACCGCATGATTTATTAATTCTATTTCTCTAAGCATCCTTGTATTTTCCTTGTATACTAATAGTGAAAATCTAAAAATCTAGTGATGCCTAACCATATAATTTCATGTTGAATTTAATGATGCATAAAACCAACTAGGATCTTGGCCTTTTCATATACAGGCATATTCAAATGTGTGTGATAGTGAGCTCATTAAATGCTATAAAAAAGTTCTGAAACATGCAGTATCTTATTTTACCTTATATCTTTTATCTTAACTAATTTGTCCGGTATTTAGAAAATTTCTGAAGAAGCTGGTAGAAATCATCTCTGCACATGAAATCCAACTATGGAATTCAAACTTTAAATTATATTGATTTAAAAAATCAAACACGTAATCAAGATTTTTAAAAAAATAAAAGTATATTTTACTTAACTTGAAGATGTTATTCCAAAAACTTAGAATTTTTTATCTTACATGGACTTCCAACTATAATTCACTAGACTTTTATCCATGGTTGGGTTTTAAAATTATTGTTACATTATGACATAAATGTATTCGAAAGGAAATTTATTTTCCAAATAACTGCAAAGCAAAGTATTCCTTTCTTCCTTCTTTCCTTCTTCTCTTTTTCGCTCTTGTCATGTTGGAACTCACATGAAGGTCTCACCATCCCAGGCAGACACTGTACCCCTGAGCCATGCCCTCGGCCTATCATTTCTTTTTGTAACATGTTTTTTTACATATATAGTTAATTTTTTTTGTACCAGGAATCGAACTCACGACTGTGTGCTTGCAAGGCAGGCACTTATGCTGCTGAGCTAAATCCCCAGCCCCTATCATTTCTTTTAAGAATGTGTGCTTTTGAAACATTCACAAACTCCAGTAATATCACAACTGACATATACATTAGGAAGAATTGCACAAGAATGTTTTTAGAGGTTGTGATATAATTATCTACTGATCTAAATAGTGACCACAATATTTTTATGCCTTAAAAGTATATGAAATGCCCTGCAAAACAAACAAGTATTGAAAGTCAATAAAATTAAAGGATTTTTAAAATACTTTGCTCCTGAATGAGTCTAGAAAAAATTTTAAGTAGGCATTCAAAAACTCTCTTAAATTGCTTAAAGTATAACAATAAATGATTATACTGAATTTCAAAACAGTATTGTTTAAATGAGCTGTAATTAATCTAATCCATGACATTAATTGTCAAATGTATTTCATAATAGAATAGCTGTCACAGCTTAATTATTATGCGTTAGGTAGTGCTTTCTGCTTCACATATTAACATCAGGAAATTTAATGAAAAAAGGTATATGCATAAATAATTTCATAAGTTATGGCTCTTTTGAGCTCATAGCTTGTCTGGAATCCAGCTTTCCAGGGCCATGTGTATCTCTAGACTTCTTTTTTCCTTTCCTTTCCATCACGACCTTGCACTCCCCAGGCATTATTTCTTAGACTCTTCTTACAAGCTCTTCCCTTAGCTTCACACTTTCCCTTCTTCTGTGGCTTCCTTTTCTCCACCTCTAATAAATCGCTGTCGATCTTAATGAAGCTGAGCTAATAAACAAATGGGAATTGTTAAAGAGGTTGAGATTTTCACTTGATTTTAGGAGAATCTGCCATTGAACAGGATGTACCAGGAAAGGCAAATAGAGGAAAAACGCATTGGAGGACAAAAAGATCAATTCTGGTTACACTTAACTAACACCACGAAGACCCTTCCCTACTTGATTTGTACCTAAAGCTATTCTAGTCAAATTACAAGTCATTTTTCGGAGTTAATCAGATAAATAATCTAATAGTATTTTTCTTCTGATCCTTTATTGTGTTATTTGTTGGTAATGACATAGGAATGATACCACATTACCTAATGGTATAGAAAACAAATTGACAATTACACTGAGGACTTTGCCAAAATGTATATAACAGGGTAAAACACACTGCACATAATGTGTAACTTTTTAAATGATACAGTATGCAGAGCATGGACAAAGTCACTTCTCTAGCAAATCAACTCTTTTAAAATTGTCTAGATAGCTCTCTTATCCACAAAAATCCAATATAGCACTTCCACTCAGTGGGGATATGGAATAAGATGTGCTCATCTAGAGAGCAGTCATAAATGCCATCCTTGATTCACTCTTATCTATGAGGCAATACAATTATGCTTTTCCTTGTAAGGAATAATGAACACCTTCTCTGGTTGGCTGCATTGGTTAGAAAAGTCCCTGAAAATGTATACTTTTATATGTAATGATGTAGGAAGTAGCAGAAGGAAGATATCACATATGTTATAAACAAAAGTAAGAGAAAAATAAATTTGGAAGATTCACATTATGTTCTCAATATTTTTGCACACTTAGAAATTATTACCAGCCACAATCTTTCTGGTCACAGTGCTTAGGCTTGGATAACTCCTAGATGCCAGGGCGCTGCAATAGACCTGGAAGTGGACCTCTAACCATGCCTGCTGTGCTCAGGTCAGGAGATGTCTAAGTAACTCAGGATTTGAGGAAAAGGCTTAACCTCACCACATGCCAACACAATTAATTTCCTGTGATTTCTACCAAAGATTGTAACCAATTACTGATACTTCTCTTTAGAAACTATTTTTAAAAAAATGGTTAATAGCTATATTTTTGAACAATCATAAGAAAATAAAAATAATCCAATTCCAGAAGACCATAATTTTCAGAAGTCACACTTTGAAAAGCAGTCTGTGGAAGTGATTTTCTCCAGCTCCCTTTCGGCCAATTCATAGAACAGCAGTAATCAATCACAATTGTTTTATAGAATTGAGTTGCTGGTGCCATGTCACAACAAACTGATTAAACTCTCCCAGAAGAAATCACCAACTTTATTGGGACTAATGATATCTAAGATCTTAAGTTCGAAAGCTGTTTTCATTTACCCTTCAAGGAAAACTCTTGCTTTTGAAAACTCAGCAAATCGAATTTAATTTTTTTTTCAGAATAAACTTTAGCCAAGTGATACACTACTTTTTTGCATTTCAGTATTTTATTCTATTTTATTTTATTTTTTGCATTTCAGTATTTTAAAGGATATTGTGTTTTTAGAATAATAGCTATAATCTCCTGTTTAAAATGCTTTACTTATTAATATCATCTTAATACACAATGTATCACCATATCATTCTCTACCTTTTCTCAAATACTCACTTCTTATATTTTAATATGTTTAATTTACTATAAAACAGTGAAAATTCACTGTAATAAAAAGAGAATAAATGATGGGCTTGAGCGATCAAAAGAACCCTCCTTTCCACTCCCCTTTCTTTTTTCTCTTTGCATTTTTCCTTTTCTTTCTCCTCTCTTCTTCCTTCTCCTTTCCCTTTCTTTCCTCTTCCTATTCGAGTCATATCCTTGATCATAACAAAAGTTATGTCACAATTTAAACTAATTTAAAAATGCTATTATCTCACTAATATTAAAATTTTTATTTTTATATTTTTAAGTAAAATAAAATTCTTATGCATTTGAAAATGTCCGTTTTCTAGAATTCATTTATGCTAGGGTAACATGTCAGTTAAATCTACTGGAAGGAGCAAAGAATAAAAAATGATTATAAAAATCTACTCCTGATATAGTAAAAACTGTAACAATGATCATAAATCAATTGTGTCAGGAAAGGAGACACAATTTTCAAGGATTTTTTTCTAAGAAATATTCCATAATATTATAAGAAGTAGATGAACATGCATAATTTCAAGTAGTACATAGTGGTGAAAAGCATAAAAATTCAATGTTTAAGTTCTAGAACATTAAAAAGGAAAATATGCATTGGCAATGGTCACTGATAGTTGAATACTGGGTGAAGTCTGTTTTGTTAAGACTTTAAATCTATTCAAGAGAGGAGAAGCCTTCATGACCCAGTAATCATGTCATCATCCCAACCTATTAAAATTGACTCTGGACTACTAAGTTTCAACACATGAGTTTCAGAGGGAGATATTTCAAAACCCACTAGATAATAACAATGGGTTATTTTTATTAGATACTTATTGTCTACTTATCACTGTTAGCAAGTTTTATACAGGGTTTGACTAATTAATTCCCACAAGAATCCTAAAAGACACTATATAGAATGTTTCTATTTTACAGAAGATGAAATCGAGACATAAAATAATATTATCCACAAGATAAAGTAACAAGATGGCTAAATTTTATAAAAAGAAAACTTAAGTGTGAATAATCTCACCAGGACAAAAGAAGATTAAGGGTCTTTAAAATTTAACTGAGCTATTAGACAGTTTAATAATGCAGGGGTGATATTTTAGTGTAGAATTTAAAGATTTACCCAAAACTTCTTCGACCACATCATATAAGTGACCACATATTTGGTGTCCTCATAAGTACATTTCTATGCTTAGAAAAAAGCTCCGCCAAAGAGTATAGACATGTGGTCCCTTAAAACAGTCTTTGAATGTCTGAAACCATCCAACAAACCACAGAAATGTTCCTTGAAGTCAAGAAGTGCACTTCAGATGTTTTGTATTTCCAGCTCTTACAAATGATAAGAATTGCTGTTGATTCCGATGATGAGGATGATGGTTTCACACCTTTTCACATCTGTGAAAATAGCAATCACCTTGAAAGACTGACTCTTAATATTCAAATTGCCTTTTGTGTGAGGCTGACAAATTTTGGATCAAACTGCTGTTGGTTATGTTTTCAGAAACGTGGATCTCAAAATGACATTTCATTTTTCTTTTTGAACAAATGAATGGAGTTTCAAGACTATTTGTACAAAGACAGAGTACTATATAAATTCTACATGAAAGCAAGCCCTAATTTAAAAAATAATACCCTAATGATACCTAATTACTTTCTTGAGAATAAGCAGCAACCTAATTAGTCACCTTTATCTTCATATGCACCTGGAATTGCTATTGTGAGTAAAGCATACAAAGCACTGTCCATTTTTAAAACAGTACTCTGTGGTAAAGGAAAGTGAAAGGGTTTGGGTTAGGAAAGCTAGGTAATTTATGACAGATCATTAAAATTTCTAATGGAATTTGATCTGAATTTTGAAAGGATTGATAAAATAATTAACAAAATTTGGTAAAGTTTCCATTGCGAATTACATAGCTTCGTTTCAGAGCTAAACATAAAACATTTTCCATAAGGTTAGATAAAATACAGTTTGAGGAGACCATGTTGTCTGTATACATCAGACACCTCTCCCATAGTAAATGGCAACTATTAACGCCAAACTTAGAGATTTTTATCCAGGAAGAACTTAGAAATGTCTTTTCAATGAGATAATGTCTTCCCAGAAAGGGATAGTAGACAGGAGAGATTAACCAAACTGACAAAACACTGCAACGACTTCCTGGAGGTGCGTCTTTGCTGACACAGAGGGAAAACAAAAGTTTCCAGGTCTTCACTGTTGCTACAGTGAGCATTTCAAAAATTAGTTTGTTCCATTTGCTATAAGGATCAAAATAAGAAAGGCAAAACAGGTTTTCTCCTTGATCACTGGAAAAGAGACAGTCTGCTATGTATTATTAATATCAGAACTCTTTAAAAATACACAAGGTGATCATGCTAGAAATTCTAATCCATGGTAAATTCTGAATGTTATCATGTTTCCTTTTGGAAATTTGTTTTATCAACTGCTACTCAGAAAATTATCACAAATTTCACAGATTAAAACAATATGCACTTGTTAGTATTCAGCTTCCATAATTTGGGTATCTGATTGCTGGTTATCAGCTTCCAAAACTTATGGTCTGACAAGACTGTAATCAGAGTCAACCAAGCCCAGGCTCTGCTAAGAAAGAATTAGCTTCCAAATCGTTCCTGGGAAGAATTCATTTATTAGTAGGTATAGGACACATAGTTTTATTGTTATTGATATTGATATTATCATCCTCATTATTATTATTTGGCCGCAAGCTGGGAGTCCCTTTAGTTCCCCATGGTGCCATAGTTTCTTGAATCTATGCACAATTCCTGTCACAGGGGCTTTCCTTTCAAACACTAATTTCATTAGAGGACAGAATATAGGCCAGAAGGCCAGGAAAATGAAATATTACATAAAATAACTCAAACATAGGTGCAGTGCTCCCTCACTTTTATCATGTATTAATTAGAAACAGCCCAGAGGGTCCTCTTTCACATGAAGGGAGATATGAGCTGTGGAACATTCAAGGTGACTTGGATCTTGGGACAGGGACTTCACAGAGACTGTTCACTTTTATCACCTATTTGTTCAGGCCTCTTGTTTCTTCTGTCTCAGTGAACAGATCTTTTTAATCTATCTATGTTTGGAATATAGAAAATATGTTTGTTTGGGGAATTGACATATGCTCATCACATGATGATGATTTTTTGACCCTTTACCCCCTCTACATTACCTCCCTCATCCTGATTCCCTTCCTTATCTCCAAAAGTCTGCCTTCTGCCTTCCTATATTTTCTCCTTTACTTTTGTCATTTATTAAGTTATATCTTAGGAGAAATAATATTTTACTTTCTGTTTGACTTCTCTTAGTATTAGGATCATAAATTCCATCCATTTGTATGTCAATGAGATAATTTCAATCTTCATTATAACTAAGATTTCATTTTGTATTTATATCACATTGTCTTTATTCACTCACATTTTAGCAGGCATCTAGGCTGCATTTGAAACTCAGATATTATGAATTGTGCCTCTATGACATGGTACTTATGTATCATTTAATATGGTGTCTTTAGGCTTTGGAACAATATACACAGCAGAAATAGAGCTAGGTCAAACGTATTTTGTATCTTTAGTTTGTTGTGGTATCTCCATGCTGATTTACATAGTAGTTGTGCTAATATACATTTCTAACACCAATATAGAAAGGTGCATGCCCTTTTAAAGCAGATTACTAAACTGGTAAAATGCTAGGTTAGGAAGATATTAATTTCAAAACATCTGTAGTGTAAGTCTCATGATTCTTACATTCTCGTGATCCCCAGTCTCCCATCTGCTTCACTAAAACCAAAGGTATATTATCATCTCAAAACAGGGCATCACATCACACCTGAGATGCTTAGCAGAAGTGTTCAGTTGGGACACATAAGTATCAAAGATTCCAAATTGAGTAGGAACCATCCTTAGGTCTCCATAAAGCCCTCGTGATGTTCCGACTGCATCTTTTTATTACCTATATAGCAGAACAGCCTCTGTCCCTACATTTCTTTTCTTACTAAATTTTGTCTTCACTTTAGAAAATGGGAAAAGGGCCGTCCAGGAAGATGGTGGAACAGGAAGTAGCAGACTAAATAGCCGCTCTAACAGACAAGAGTCCAGATGCTTGAATATAGCATCATGGGGAAGACAAGAAGGAAGGAAGTGGGTGCCCTTGACCCAGGAAGAATCTGACGTGAGAATTGAAGCCCACAAAAAGAGTTAAAAGAGAGACTTACATGAAGAAGAAGTCAGTATCTGGAAGTGCTTTTGTCTGGAACTGGACTCACTATGTGAGAGGAGCTGCTGGAACCTGGGGATGCACAGTTAAGGTGATGGCAGCGGCTGGCAATCCCAGAGGCCCCTGTAAAGAGGTGCAGTGGTGGAGGGAAGTGGCAGATAAAGAGGACTGCACTGGCTGGCAGTGAGTGCAGAGGGTTCAGTCCTCTTGCAGCAGAGAGCAACTGGCTGGGAGACATTTTGGAGTCAGGCTGGATAAGCCCAGAACCAGAACTTCTGCCAGCTTCATCCAACAGCTCCTATTTGGGTGCAGACCACTCGATATTGCCTGCACTGATCCCCGTCCCCACACACATTCCAGCAGCCATGAAAGAGGTTCCCCACTGGTAGCCAGCTTGGTCTGGAGGCAGCAGCTGGCCCCACCCCTGTGCACACTCCAGGGGTCATTGTGGAGGAACCCTGCTGGTGACCAGCTCAGGTCCACAGGCACAGGCTAGCCCTACTCCTGCACACACTCCAACGTGGGGGCTCCCTGCCAATGACCTGCTCAGTCAGGAGGCTATGGCCGGCCCTGCCCACCATGTGCCCTCCACCAGCCATCGGGAGCACAGGCTGGGAAAGCAGCAGACAGCCCTGCACCAGTACTTCCAGTGACCACCATCAGATACCTGTAGCTGGCACTGGCTAGAAGGACCAAACAGTTTCACTTCAGAGAAATTGTATCCAATGTAGGAAGTGCTGGGACCACACTACCCACTTGTCTAGAAGAACCCGGTAATATATCGTGATGGAGAAGCAAAAGGCAGTCTCTGGCCTCTAATGAAAGCAGAACAAGTCCAGGAGATTTAAACACAGAAGAGATTGAGAGTCACACACCTGCAATTTCCAAAGTGATAGAAACAGAAGTAAAGAAACAATTTCAGGAGGTTCTAAAGGAAATTAGAAAAGAAATAATATCTCAGGTAAAAGAAGAAATGAAAAACATAGTAAAAGAATTGCTAAGTACCCCTAAAGAAGACACAGATAAAAAATAGAGGAACATAGGCAAATGAGGGAAGCCTTGAATGAGTAATATACAAAATGATTTAGAATACATGAAGCAGATGCAAAGAGATATCCAGGAAGTTAAAAACTCCATTGAAAGCTGGTAAAATCACTTGAAAGAAACTAAAGACAGACTTTCCACCTTGAAGACAGGTTTGTAGCTTACGATCCTGAAAGGAAAGATCTCTTTTATTGGTTTTATTCTGTACTATTTTGTTTGACTTTATTATGCATGATGGTATGGGCAGTTATTTAGAGGATAACAAGAGGTATTATGGTAGTTGTTACTGTTTTCCTTTTATCAT
The DNA here is from genome assembly GCA_004027455.1 of Hydrochoerus hydrochaeris. NCBI lineage: Eukaryota > Metazoa > Chordata > Mammalia > Rodentia > Hydrochaeridae > Hydrochoerus > Hydrochoerus hydrochaeris. The sequence continues at coordinate 87,684 of PVLA01005267.1, read as the reverse complement.
GTTTTGACTTCATGTACTGTATTCATTGTTTTATTTTGATTGACTATTCTGTTTTATTTCATTTGGTTTTATTGTCTTCAAATAAAAGAAAAAAAGCAAATGGGAGAATGTATTTTTCCTAATTTAACATTTGAACAGTATCAGGTATCCAAAAATATGCTTCAGTACTGACAATTTGTGTTAAATCCTTGGATTTATTTTAATCCCCCTAATTTGTTATTAAAATTGGATTTATCAATATTTTGTTATTGGATTGTTTTAATACTCACTGCTGCATCTGAGAACCAGAAATGGCCTGCATAATGCTTCAAGAAATTACTGCGTCAGGGCTGGGGATTTCACTCAGCAGCATAAGTGCCTGCCTGGCAAGTGCAAGGTCATGGGTTCGATTTCCAACAACAACAAAAAAGAAAGAAATTATTGTCTTTGTTTTCCAAATCGATAACAGATTTCTGGAAAATCATTTAGAAACTATGGATTTAACATATAAAACAATAATTACTATGGTTTGAAGTTTTTTTTGATAGTTATTTTTAATTTTACAATAAAATATATTAAAAGTACTTTAAATTCTGTGATGATGTTTATAATAGAAAACATTGCTTACTGGTCTATTTCTAGATATGTATCTGCAAATTATGTTCCATTGGTTTAAACCTCTAAGAAAAGAAAATAGTCCTTTATGCTTTTTTCATTACTTTTTTTGAACTTCAGTAATTTGGTTCTTACTAATAGCATCATACAATATTTTCTTACTTATAAATGTCCAAGTTTTCTAAGCACATAATCAATACATATGAAACATTTCTTTCTTTTTTTGGTCATTTGCTTTCTGATTTAAAATCTGATTTCAAAATATGATAAAAGGCAAACAGTAACAGCTACCATAATACCTACTGTTATCCTCTAAGGAACTCCCCATACCATTAGGCATAATAAAGTCAAACAAAATAGTACAGAATAAAACCAATAAAAACTGATTTTAGGTTTTTATATCATTTTCTGGGATAACAGGCAGGTGAAATTTCTTAAAATATTTGAGAATTCCCACAGTAAATTTTTTCTTTATTTGGAGACCCTCCACATATATCTTTGTTCTATGTAACCTAACACAGATTTCTCTTTTCTGAAGTAGTTGTTATGACCTTGCCACACCTAAAAGCAAAAACTCTGACAAACGCATTTGATGCTAACAATCTCACTAAAAGATTGAGATTTGGTCACAAGTCTATAGAGGGTATCTTCTTTCCTCACATCCCACCATGTTATTAAAAACCTAATTAGAAGCAGTTCTTCTATCAAATACATAATTAACCACAAAGACAAAATTCAAGACATACTGAACAAGAGAAAAATAACACAATTTTAAGTTATAGAGCAAGTATAAGAACCAGGCATGGCATGGATACAGGACTTATTAGACCAGGAAATTTAAAACAACAATAATTAATATGCCAAGTACCCAAATGGAAGAATGATATAAGTAGATTGACAGTGTAAATTTGGAAATTCTTAGTCCAAAAAGAAATCCTAGAAATAAAAATACCTCAACAGAAATTAAGAATGCTTTTTATGGCTTTATGAATAAACTGGATATAACCAAGAAAATTTTTCTGAGCTAGAGAATATATCAGTAGAAACTTTGAAACTAAAAGAAAAAATGAAAAATGGAATATCCAAGGAACATGTGACAACTACAAATGTTGTGATAGATACAAGAATACAAGAAGCAGAAGAAATTTATTAAAGAGAAGCAATATTTGAAAAAACAACCACTGAAAATTCTCCAAAATTAAAGTCAGACAATGAATCATTTCCAGGAAGCCCAAAAATGCCAAGTAGAATGAATTAAAAAGCAACAAACAACAGGAAAACAAACCATCATTCATCAAGGCATAAGTATAACTTTTTTGAGTACTGAAAATCAAAAGTAATCACTAAAAAAAAGATGAGAGGGGGACATGTAACCTATAGAGGAAGAAAGATAAGATTTACAATCACAGCCTCAGAAACAGTGCAAAAAATGAATAGAATGGTTTATAATATTAAAATTATTGGAAAATAGTACAAATACATCAAACCAGAAGTTTATATCCCAGATATTATTCTTCAGGAGTGAAGTAGAATTCCTCAAATAAAAAAAAATAATTTGTTTCAAGTTTACCTGCCTTGCAAGAAAACTTCTATAGATGGAGGTAAAATGACATATGTCAGAGGCTCAGATCTACAAAAAGTTAGAGTATTAAAGATAAAGCAAATAGTTATTCCATGTATACATATTGTGAAATATTATTTTAGCTTGTAAGACAGCTTCAAATCTATTTATTTTCCAGACCATATATATCATCCACACTTCACCACTAAATCTTCACTAGTTTTGTTTGCTGTGTTTTTATTTCCCGAAACATAATATGATGACATATGAACATATGGTCTCTCCCTCTCACAGCCTTAGAATAACTGTGTTGAAAACAAAAGATCTTGATTTCTCCTTCTATATTGCTCTCCTAATAATCTCTGATATCATCAAATAGTCTAGAGCCAAGAGACTTTATGAAATTCTACTGGCACTCAGCAACTTTTTGTTATTACTCATACACAGAAAATGCCCCACTTAAGAGTGAGTTCCAGGAGAACATTCTTAAGTTGGATTTGTTCATAATTTAAACAGACCTATGCACCTTTGACACACATGTGTAAAGCATAATAAAACTGAACACACCCAAAAATACTATAAATAAATTATTTTTACTTTGAGAATAAAAATAATAAAAAAAAAATTTGCATTGGAATGGCAGACTTCACACGTTCACTGACCCTGCCCTTGGTCTTTAGAATTGTGCCAGTGGTTGAATGACTCATGATACAGTACAAGACTGAGTGACATCTACCTTCCTTTCACCTTGATCCACTCTCTCCATTATTTTCACTTTTGTTTCTGTGGTTATTGCTTTGCATTTCTTAGAAATCCGCTCCACATCACCATTTCTTTTCCTCTTGCTTCCAGACATCCTGGGCTCTACCTGAGCACAGCGGTACTGTCTGCTATCACCACGTAGCTTAGGCACACAGCAGCACAGCTGTGACCACGGCAAGCAGACGCGTGAACTGCCTCAGTGATTTGTTCACCTCTATGAACGTTTGTAATGTCGGGGACTTAGAAGACGATATTCACTCATGTTTCCAGGCATAGCTTAGATCAGCTTGTAATCATGTGCAAATTATTTGAACACATACCTGAGGCAACACTGTTATGTAACTCCGTGGTGTATAGGTATTACGGGGAAATAAGCTCTGTAGTTAGCAACATAATATCCTGTCTAACTAGTATCCAGAACAGGTTTTCTTTAATCATCTGAAAGCTGTGAAGTCTAGTAGCCAGTCTTCATCAATTATCTACTTAATAATCCTTTGAACTTCACTATGAAGGTGAAATGTCAGTTAATCTTTCAGTCAATGGATCAATAAATATTGGCTATTGCTATAAATATAATATAGTGACATACTGTTTGTTGAAATTAAGACTACTAATTATTTTCCAAATCTGGATGCATACATGTTAACAAGGATAAATATTTATACTTACAAAGATTTATATATTTTTTCTTTTTATATTCTTTTTATGCTATTTTATAACTTTACCTTACAAAAATTATATATTAGATATAAAATTTCTGGGTTCCATTAATTTTATTTCTGAAATGTGTAGCTCTTCAGAAACAGCATTTTGTTATTATAGGAGTGTTCCATAATCTCTCTCCCACATGGTAACAGATTTTTATCCTAATATCAGAAACCTAAAGGCCATGATTGAACATTTCAATCTGTGATAAGGAAAGACAAATGCATACTCTTGAAAAACTACCCACAGCACTGAAGTCCTGTGGGTGCAGGTGGGCATAAATTAAAGTAATAATCTATATTGGAATCTTCAGATATTTCATTTACCAGTTTTCCCATAGACTTTATCTTTTTTTGTCAACCAGAGTTTTGTATGCCTTCTATTGAAGTGTATTGCTTAAATAACACCATTTCTATATATTTTAACATAGTTTAATAGTTATTCAATACATAATTCAAGATGCATTTAATACTTTTGTCCCAATTTATTATCAGGAAAGTATAGTCAGTGTAAAAGTGTGATACCACCATCTATGTTCTGATCTTTATATTCTTTTTAATGACTTTTAGGGAGAAATGCACTTCTCCCCTTATAAGTTTACCAAGAGTAAACACTTATTCCTTGGAGCATTTTGATTACTCTTTTATTTTCATGATCAGTAAAGAAATAGAATAACTCCTTTAAAGCAAATCTGAAAAACAGAACAAGACAAACTCAACCAAAAATGCTTATAATGCAAATCTGAACTTTTGTTTTTCTTAGGAATTTGCTGCTAACAGGGAACATAAGCTCTTGACTCCTTCATGCTGGAAGTCAGGTGGGAAACTTCATTTACAACACCCATCGGCATGTCCAGAATAATGTAGAGCAGGAGTAAAGAGATTTAGCTTCTGTTCATTTTTCAAATGCTAAAGGAAATATTTTTAACATTTTATAATTGAGTATGATACTTTCTGTGAATGTTTGGTGGATGTACACTAGGTAAGTTCCTTTTCTATCACTTATAAGGAAATATTCTTAATAAGGTGAATGTTATAAAATGGTTTATACATCTCATAAAATTTACATCTGATTTTTCATCAAAATATGCTCATATGATAAATTACATTAAGACTATTCAGCGATTTTTTTGGCTTGTTTGTTTTTGTGTTTGTTGGTAAATTTGAAATGTAATCAGTGAACCTAGAGGTTTTTCATTATTCTATTATTGTATCAACTAACATCTGTAAGTAAGACTGTTTTTCTTTTTTGTTTCAATTGTTGTTTGTACTTTAGAGTTCTCTATATTCTTAACTTTATAACAGAAAAAATCTATAGAAGTCAATATTTCATTTTCTTAACAAGAAGTTCATTTGATGTCTCTGACAAAGTACTATGCCTGTTTTGGAACTTATTAGATTGCATTATGGTTTGTATCTAGATGTTCCCCAAACCTGAAGCCTCCTAAGGTCATAGGTGGAGTTTCAAAGATGTAGCTAGATCTAGGGTGTGTGGTGCTGGTATTCAGTGTGTGATGCTACTATTAAAGGTGTGATCCTGGGATTAAGAGTGCTCCATCCTTTTCAGGAGTGCAACCCACCTTAAGGGCAGGCAATCTGGATGGATAATAAGGTACAGAAACAGGACTGCTGCTGTCGCTTGTTGCTGCTGTCGCTTGTTGCTGCTGTCTGCTGCACACCTGTCCTGCGATGGACTGTTTCTCCTCTGTGCTGCCCTTCTGCTTGTCCATTCCGCCTTACAGACACATGTCTGTGAACTGAATCCTTTTATAAACTATGATTTAAGTACATCTTTTCTCCTTTATCTTGTGGGGGGCAGGTATTTTGTCCCATTAATAAGAAAACTGACTAAGACAGATTTATAGTATAATAGTATAATGTGGTGAAATATGATTTAATCTACTTCTTCCTTTGTTACATGAGTTTTATTTATTTTTATAAGCATATGTATGCAATACATAATTGCATTCATGCTAGAGACTTGGTATGCATGTATATCACATTCTGATTGTGTTCACTCTACTTTCCGCCAACAGTCCACACGTTCCTTCTTCCCTCCTTCAACAGATCACCTTCCTGTCTCCACAGGGTATTCATTCATTTCCTATGATCTTTTTGATTTTACTCTTTAAATTATTTATTTGTGAACATTTAATATTAGAAAAACCATGTAATATTTAACCTTTCATGTCTGGTTAATTTGACTTTGGATTAAGATCTCAAGATCATTCAGTTTCCTACATAAGACTCAAATTTATCTAGTTATGGCTGCATAGTATTTTTTTGTGTATATTGACCAAGATGTAACATCTGTGCAGAATGGCAAATTGCACAATAGTGATTCATAGTTTATAGTTTTTGTTTCTTCTTGTCATCACTGTGATATAAGTTGTTGTTTTACAATTTCTCCAAGTTTTTTCTGTTTTTTAAATAAGTGACCCACATACATTATTATCACTTTAGTTTTTCTTTCATCAATAATTTTACAATTTTTCCTTGTTTACTTGTATTGCCTCTCTTTTTCTTGATATATTGATTATGGTTTTTCAATTCTATTAGTAATTCAAAATATAAGGGTGGGTTCTGTTAGGCCTCTCTACTTTTATCTTATATTCTATATTATTAACAATTATTTTGGTATATATAAGTAAAATGGAGAATTTTTGTCTATATTTTTCATACCATTCTTCATTCTTTTTCTCGCAATTATTTTTGCCAGTTTATTAATTAGGGCATTTATTTTCTCTTCATTTAGTTTTAAAACACTATACATGCTGGGAATTTACCTCAGTGACATAAAACACTATACATAAAACACTGCACATTTCCTTCTTATTTCTGTTCTGGGTTTGTCCTAGGCATTAGATATTTTTTCTTGTTATTCTTTTATGAAATGTTATAATTCACATTAGATTTACTCTTAGATAAAAACTAATGAATGTATAATCTATTATAAACTATTATACTATGCAGATCTTATACTTGAATGAAATATTTTATCATTTTTCATTACTTCCTTTATTTTAAATTTATTCTTAAAGTTTAGTGTTTCATGATATTGCTACACTCTGTATTCAAATACTATATTTTCTCTAACATTCAATTTTTATATTCATTATGTTACATGTGTGCCACTTATAAATATCAAAAAGTTGGATTAATTGTAATGAAGCATAACATCCTTTGAGTTACTATTTTTATTGAATCTATATTTATAATCATTTTAACCTTTCCTTTTTGTTCTCAGATTTTTTTTTTCTGTGTGTGTATTACCACTAACATTCTTCTTTATAAAAGGTTTTCAGTAATGTTTTAGTAAAGTGTAATTTGTAGTATGTTTTTGGGTCTTTAGTTTTTGAAACACATTGTAATTTTGTCTTCTTTCTTTTAAGAGACTGAAGCTATATCATTTTCAAGATAGTCTCCCAGTTTCATGGTTTTCAATTATTCTTAAAAATTTACTCGCAGTTACATTATTATTAGTTGACTACACTTAAGAATGTCCCCTCTATGTTACTGGATTTCAGTGCCATGAACTGCAATTGGAATTCTTTGTGAAGCTGAGGATTGTGAGTTTTGCCTAGAAATTATGGGTTTGTTTGCTTGCTTGCTTGTTTTTTTTTTAAATACTTGCATGAATCTTGAAAGAAATCTCCTGCATAGTGAAAAGAAAACCCACAAATTGGGAAAAAAATCTTAGTGAACTGTCCCTCAGACAAAGAACTTTGGTCCAGAACATATAAAGAATTTTAAAAAAGCAGATCCCCAAAATTCAAGACCCATTCCAAAAATGGGATTCTGAGATGAATACACAGTTCTTAGATAAAGAAATACAAATGGCAAATAAATATATGAAAAATGTTTATTAGAGAAATACAAGTGAAAACAGCACTGAGGTTCCATCTCACTCCAGAAAGAATGGCCAGGATAAAGAAATCAACAACAAATGCTGGAGAGGCTGAGGTGAAAAAGGAACTCTTCTACACTGTTGGTGGGAGTGTAGACTGGTGTAACAACTGTGGAGATCAATCTGGAGATTCCTCAAAAAGCTAGGATTGGAGATTCCATTTGATCCAGCTATTCCACTTTTAGGCATATTCCCAGAAGAACTGAAAACTTCGTACCAGTGTGATATATGTGCACCCATGTTCATAGCAGCACACTTTGTAATAGCCAGATCTTGGAAACAACCTAAATGCCCATCAACTGAAGAAGGGATTAAAAAAAGATGTGGTATTTTTATACAGTGGAGTACTACTCAGCTATAAAGAATGATCACATTGAGATATTTATAAGTAAATGGATGCAACTCAAGACCATACTCATAAGTGAAATAAATCAAACTCAGATGGGTAAATACCATATAGTTTTCCTAGCATAAGAAATGGTAAGAGTACATAAGATACAAAATAATTCAATAATTACAGTGAAAGGATAAGAATCTGCTTAAAGGGGAAAAATAATATCTCAGGGAAAATGAAGAAAAAGTAAAGGAAAAGAAAAAATGTCTAAAATTATATAAACACTTAGGATAGCTAAGATGATTGTGCTACAAGTTCTTGGAACAAAATAGTTAACTTTCATAGGATTGGAACAATTGTGCATATTATTTGTATGGTGATCTGAGGAACTCTTGAAGATAATTATGTAAAATAACAAACCTAGTTATGCTCATACCACCTTGTTTTGAAGGCCTATATTGTCAGTGTTTTGGGCTCTTTGCTATTATTGTTTATCTGTCTTTTTCGTTTCATGTTTTTTTAGGAATTTGTTTTGTTGTCTTGTTTTGTTTCATTTTCCCCTCTAATATTACAGAAAGAATATGTATACATGTAGAGACTCATACATGCATAGAACTTCTGAACAGTTTTATGATAATTGATTATATAATGCACGATGAAATGAACAGCTACTTTGAACAAAAAGAGACACTAAGATACTCAGTGCTGATTCCGTAGTGTCATGATGTGAAATCCAGCAATACTATTATTCTTTGTTCAAAGTGATTTTAGTCTGTTTTGATTTGTTTAATTTCAACATACGTGAAGGTATGGACAGCTATTTTGAAGAGAATGAGAGATATTATGGCAGCCATTGTTGACTTCCCTACTGTCTGGTCTTGAAGACCTAAGATGCCTTCATTATCCTGTTCTGATTAGTTTTATACTATTTTGTTTTGTGTGAATTTATTGTATTCAAAGATATGGGCAACTATTTGGAAGAAAACAAGAGACAATGTGATAGACAGTGAAGATCTCCAGTTGTCTTGCTTTGAAATATGTGTCTCTTACATTGTTTTCTTATGATCTGTTTTGTTCTGTTTAATCTTACACTCCTTAAAACAAAAAAAAAAATACTTGCATGAGTATTGTGCTTTCCAGTTACCCTCAAATACTTTTGCTTCATCTTTGGCAATTTGAAAGCTAGTCACATATTGATTTATATCTTTTATTTTAACAGTCATTAATATCAACACTCCTACCCTGGGAGATTTTGTTGAATATTTAATGGGTATATTCTCATGCTGTTCTCTATCCTTATCTGTATTGTTATCCTTATACTTATATTCATACTTATAGAATCAGATATACATGCAGGACAACATAAGTCTATACACATAATACACACAGGTATTTTCATTGATGTACGGAGGTAATACTTAATTTCTTATGTTTGATTTTCTCAATTAATGCTTCACAAATGTACTTTTCATCTAGGATAATTTTAGTTCTTTATTATAGCAAACTAATGTTTTGTAATATCAAAATGGCATAATATTCTCAATAATTACATTGATTGTGGACATGCATTATCACAAGATAATGTATTAAGGCACAGTTTTATCTACAACTTTCATTTAAGACTGTGATTAATAGTTATTAGGGAAAATGCTATTTGGATAACCATTTATCCCCCCAATCAGCTATCTATAGTATTTTTCAAGTGTCAATTTTGAAAAAGCAATTTCTGTTGTATTTTGATTTTTAGAAAGTTTGGTTTAAGATTAAGCTCATTATACCTTTTGAGGTGAGAAGACCATCCAACTCCTCATCATTACAATAAAAAACTTCTTCAATATATGATTTCTTAAATTTTAATTTAAAGAGAAAAAAAAAGAAAAAAGGTAAACAATAATACAAAGTTCCAAAAAAATTGAAATAAAATAAAATAAACATTGAGAAATCACTAGTTGATGAATTACATACTATCATCTTAGAGATAGTTGTTCAAGTCACAGAATTAAAGCATACGAAGTCAACATTCAAACCATGAGACTCAAAACAGTTCTTGATCCAAAAAAAATCAGTAATATGATCCAAAAAAACTCAGTAATATGGTTATCAATCCTACACACTTAAACATACATGCAGTTATATCCTTCAGCGAACTGTCTTTTCCTCTCTTTTTTACAATAGAAATTACACATTTTGGGTTTTATTACTCCTACATTTCTTATTACTTTTTTTAGTTGATAAATTACATATTGTCCCCTTAGAAATAGTTGCTCAAGTTACAAAATTAAAGCATACAAAGTGGACATTCAAACAGTGAGACTGCAAGTAGTTCTGTTCAATGATCCAACAAAAACTTAGTAATATGGTTATCAATTCTACGTACTTAAGCATACATGCAGTTATATCCTTTAGAGCACTTCTTTTCCTCTATTTTTTACAATAGCAATTATACATTTTGGGTTTTATTACTCCTACATTTCTTATTACTTTTTACACTAGAGACACAATGTGATATTTATAAATATGATTCTTATTTATTTCACTTATGATAATAGGCTCAAGTTGCCTCCATTTGAATATGAAGGCCTCAAGATCATCCTGTTTTATAACTGAGTCATATTCCATTGTATAAAAATACCACATCTTTTTCATCCACTCTGCAGTTGATGGGCATTTTGGTGTTTCCAAGATTTAGCTATTACAAATTGTGCTGCTATGAACATGGGTGCACATATATCACTGTGATACGACCTTTTCAGGTTTTCTGGGAAAATACCCAGGAGGGTAATAGCTGGGTTGAATGGAACTTCCAGTCCTAGTCTCCTGAGCAATCTCCATACTGATTTCCATAGTGGCTGCACCAGTCTACACTCCCACCAAGAGTGGAGCAGTGTTCCTTTTTCCCCACAGCCTCACCAACATTTGTTATCAGTTGTTTTCTTGATGGCAACTACTCTTTCCAGAGTGAGATGAAATCTCAAAGCTGTTTTAATTTGCATTTCTTGAATGACCAGTTATGATGAACATTTCTTCATGTATTTATTTGCCATTTGTATATCTTCCTCTGAGAACTGTGCATTCATCCCAGATGCCCATTTTTTGGAGAGGGTCTTTGAATTTGGGGGGCTTGATGTCTTTCAATTCTTTATATATTCTGGACACAAGTCCTTTGTCTGAGGGGTTTCTGGCTAAAATTCTTTCCAATTCTATGGGTTTTCTTTTCACTCTGTTCATGATTTGTTTTGAAGTGCAGAAACTTTTCAATAATATGAGATCCTAATTGTTGATTCTTTGAAGTGCTTGCCATGCAGTTTGTGTTTTGTTCATGAATTCTCTGCCTACCCCTATGTCTCCAAAACTTCTACCTACCTTGTCTTCCAGTAGATTTAGTGTTTCTGTTTTAATATTTAGATCTTTGATCCATTTAGACTTATTTTAGTGCATGGTGATAGGCATGGGTCTAGTGTCAATCTTCGGCATGTGAAGAACCAATTTTACCAACACCATTTATTAAAGAGGCTATCCTTCATCCAGTGAACATGTTTAGCCCCTTTGTTAAATATCAGGTGGCTGAGTATCTTTGTAACTGTGCTTGCATCCTCTAATCTGTTCCATTGATCCTCAAGTCTGTTTCTTTGCCAGTACCATATTGATTTTATCACTGTGGCTTTTTAGTACTGTTTCAAGTCAGGAATTGAGATGCCTCCTGTCTTGCCTTTGTTGCCCAGAATTGCCTTTGCTATTCTAGGTTTTTTCTGTTTCCAAATGAATTTTAGGAGTGTTTTCTCTATATCTGTGAGGTATGTCAATGGTATTTTGATTGGGATTGCATTAAATCTGTATAACAGTTTGGGGAGCATGGCCATTTTCACAATATTTTTCTTCCTAGCCAAGAGCAAGTAATATCCTTCCATTTTCTAATATCCTCTTCAATCTCCTTTTTTAGCATAGTATAGTTTTCATTATATAGGTCTTTTACATTCTTAGGTTGATTCCTAAGTATTTCATTTTTTTAGATGCCATTGTGAAGGGTGATATTTCCATAATTTCTCTCTCAATGAGATTTTTGTTTGTGTACAGGAATGCTATTGATTTTTGAGCATTGACTTTGTATCCAGCTAACCTGTTGAATTTGTTTATTACTTCTAATATTCTTTTAATGTATTTTTGGGGGTCTTTTATATAGAGTATCATGTCATCTGCAAATAGTGATAATTTAACTTCTTCCTTTCCTATCTTTATTCCTTTTATTTCTCTCTCTTGTCTGATTGCCCTGCCTAGTGTTTCCAGAACTATATAGAATAGGAGTGGTGATAGTGGACATATTTGTCTTGTTCCTGATTTTAAAGTGAAAGCTTTCAGGTTTTGTCTGTTTAGTATAATGTTGGCTGTTGGTTTGTCATAGATGGCCTTTATAAGATTAAGGTAGACACCATGTATTCCGAGTTTTTGAAGGGTTTTTATCATGAACATTTGTTGGACTTTATCAAAAGCTTTTTCTCCATCTATTGAGATGACCATGTGGTTTTTGTTTTTGTCTCTGTTGATGTGGTGTATTACATTTGTTGATTTGCATATGTTGAACCATCCCTGCATTCCTGGAATGAACCCCACTTGATCATGATGTATAATCTTCTTGATGATTTGCTGCATCCTATTTGCCAGTATTTTATTGAGAATCTTTGCATCAATGTTCATTAGTGAGACTGGCCTATAGTCCTCCTTTTTGGTTGGGTCTTTCTCTGGTTTTGGTATCAGAGTAATACTAGCCTCCAGAAATGATTTAGGAAGGACTGCTTCCTTTTCAATTTCATTGAAGAGTTTAAGGAGTATTGGCATCAAATATTCCCTAAATTTATTGTAGAATTCAGCCATGAATCCATCAAGACCTGGGCTTTTCCTTGCTGGTAAGTTTTTAATTATATTTTCTATTTCAATAGTTGATATTGGGTTATTCAAAATTGCTGTATCTTCTTGATTGAGCTTTGGTAGTTCATATGTTTCTAGGAATCTGTCTATTTCCTCTGTGTTTTCCACTCTATGTAAGTAGGGATTTTCAAAGTAGGTAGTCATGATCTTTTGAATTGCCATGGGATCTGTAGGAATTTCCCCCTTTTCAGTCCTTATTGCATGAGTAAGGGTTTTTTTCTTTTTCTTTATGAGATTAGCTAGAGGTTTGTCAGTTTTGTTTATTCTCTCAAAAAATACAGCTTTTTGATTCATTAATTCTTTGTATTTTTTTTTGTTTCAATTGCATTGATTTCTGCTCTAATCTTTACAATTTCCTCTTTTCCATGAGCTTTGGGTTTAACTTGCTCTTCTTTTTCTAGGAACTTGAGATGAAGCATTAGATTGCTTATTTGTGCTCATTCTGTTTTCTTGATATGACTATTTATTGCTATATATTTCCCTCTTAGGATGGCTTTCATTGCATCTCACAGGTTACAGTATGTTGTTTCAACATTTTCATTAAATTATAGGGATTTTTTAATTTCTTCTTTAGTTTCATCTGTAGCCCACTGGTTGTTCAAAAGGTTGTTATTTAATTTCCGTGTATTTATGCAGGTTTTGCAGCTTTTTGCCATTAATTTCTAATTTCAGTGCACTATGGTCAGATAGTATTCATGGGATAATTGCAATACCTTTACAGTTACTTAAGAATGTTTTACAGGATAAAAATGGTCTATTTTGGAGAATGTCCCATGCACAGCTGAGAAGAATGTGTATTCTGATGTGGTTTGGTAGAACACTCTGTAAACATCTACTAAGTCCAATTGCTCACAGATATGATCCAGTTATATTATTTCTTTGCTGACTTTTTGTCTAGTTGATCTATGTCTTTGTGACAATGGGGTGTTAAGGTCCCAAGTTATAATTGTGTTCTTGTGCATTTGTTTTTTCTTATCTGTTAGTACCTGTCTTATATAGTTGGGTGTTCTTGTATTTGGTGCATATGTATTTATAATTGTTAGTTCATCCTCTTGAATTTTTCCACTAAGGAGTATACAGCATATTGTGGGATCCTGTTTCTTGATCAATTCTGTCAGCCTATTTCTTTTGATAGGTGAGTTGAGACCATTTACATTTTTGGATATCACTGATATGTACTGGCTCGACTTTGCCATGTTATGTTCCATTTGCTTGCTTTCTGCTTTTCCCCCTTGTTTAATTGTTTGTCCTACCTGGTGATTTCTTTCTGTTGTTGTTCTGGGGGTTGTAGTCATTTTTGTCTCTATCTAATATGTCTTGCAATATTCTTTCTAGTGTTGGCATGGTGGATGTGAATTTCTTTAGTTATGCTTTGTTGTGGAAGTATCTTGTTTCTCCATTAAATTTGAACAAAAGTTTTGCTGGGTACATCAGTTTTGGTTGAAAATTGTTTTCTTTCAGGGCTTGAAATGCCTCACTCCAGGCTCGTCTTGACTTGAGGGTTTGTGCTGCAAAGTCTGCTGTGATTCTAATGGGCTTTCCTTGATCTGTGAGTTGTGTCTTTTCTCTAACAGCCTTTAGTATTGGTTTTATGCTGTATGTCTGAGACTTTAATTATTATATGTCTGGGTGTAGATTTATGTTGGTTGTGACTTTTTGGCATTCTACATGCCTCACTTATCTGCATATCAGATTTTTCCCTCATGTTTGGGAAATTTTCTTCTATTACTTCTGTGAATATTTTGGCTATGTCATTTGCATTGACACCTGCCTCTTCACTGATGCCTATTAAACTTATATTTTTTTCTCTTGGCATCATCTTGAAGCTGTTGGATTGTCACTTCATGCTGTTCTGTTATTTTTAAAAGTTCTATCCTTTCATGATCACTAATTGCGATCCCTGTTCTCGAGATCTGAAATCCTATCCTCAGCTTCATTTAAACTGTTTTTCACACTTTGAATAGAATTTATTGTTTCTTGGATGTCTGTTTGAGTTTGTTTCATGAATTCTGTATGTTTTTTATATTGTTCATTCAATCAGTTTCCCATGCTCCTTTTTTCTCTATTTCTTTTTTAGCTGTGCTCAGCAACTCCTTTAGTAAGATTATTTATGTCTTTACATGAGAGATTACTTCTAATTTGATTTCCTCTATAGCCTCATAGAGTTATTTTTTTTAATTCACTTGCTGTATTTTCAGAGGTTTCTGGTGTGTTACTTTCGAAGGCTTCTATTTCAATGTTTCCTATACTTGCCCCTGGTGGGCTAGATGTTTGAGATTGCATTTTGCTTTTTTCTTTTGCCATTTTCCCCTTTTAAGTTAATATTTAGTCCTTCAATCCCACTAGTGTCAACTGTTGGTAGTATGTATTTTGGGGTCCTAATGTAAGGTTGATATTTGTCCAATTGCTTGGTCCTACAATGAAGAGGTGGACCAGTCACCTGACTTCCCACTGCAGGGCCTGTTAGGTGAGTTCTATATTCTTCCTGGGCTGTCAAGCCTAGTACTATTGATGTAGGTCAACTTCTGGTTCCTGCTGTTACATTATTTTCAGGTTATTCCAGGTCACCAAATCTCCCTGTCTATAGTATTTGTGTTGGCTAAGGCCCTTCTGTGGCCCTATTGTGTGCTTGTGTGTCTCATAAGCCCTTTTGATTTTCTCCAAGTTGGGGTAGTCCTTATTAGCACACTCCTCACTCTGCCTGATGTTTTCTGTGTGCAAGAAAGTCACCCCCATTCTTGTCAGACTCACTAAGGTCTTACAATTAGTTGGAGGGAGCTTTACTACTGGCCCTATTTACCCACTCACTGTACACTCTATTTTAGGGGCAGACTCACCAGACTGACTGGAGCCTGCCAAGATCTTCTGTTTGGGTGAGGCAGTCACCGAATCTCCCCTCAACCTAGCACGGTTAATCCACTGTAGTCCAAGGTTCTGGGAGATAGGGTAGGAGCTCTGGCTGGAGATCCCTGGTTCTGAAAGGTCCTTTGTAGAGAAGTTAGGGCCGAAGGGGAGGTTGAGTTTAATCTGACCTGGGTGCCTCTGGCTGGAGTTTCCGCCACTGCGATGTTGTCTCTGCAAAGAAGGCGGGGTTCCTGGGGAGGCTGGTGTCTAGGCTGCTCTGGGTGCCTCTGGCTGGAGTTCCCACTGCCTCAAGGTAGTCTCTACCAATATGTGATTTCTGAATACTGCCAATTGAAACATTTTTGTGGAGAAGGCAGTGGGGATTCAACTCATTGCCTTGAAATTGTGCTTATTCTGGTTGAGCTCCCAGAGTGCTGGAATTATAAGCACCTTTTCTGAAATTTTACTACATATATTAATTAAAGGGTTTTTTAATGTTTTGCAGCAAAAATAGTGCATGTATAGTAGAAAAAACTGATTTTAAGTGATATATATTTTTAAATGGTAGAATGTTTTATCACTGTGATGATCTTCCAATTTACAAACACTGCAAAAGTTGATAGTGGTTTCATTGTTGTTGTTCTTAGATAGTCTGATTCTGTATTCCAGGCTTACCTTAAACTCACTAAGTAGCCCCAACTGGTCACAGCAACTCTCCTACCTCATCTTCCTGAGTGCTCAGATTTCAGGCACATTCCACCAGTGCTAGGTCTGATTTTTAAAAATATTATTAACAGTTTTATTGCAGTACAGTTGTCATACATTTAATGACTTTTATTTAGCAGTTTGTAACTACATACATTTTGACATATGTAAGCCTTTCTCAAATCAAAAGAATCTAGTGAACATATCTTTCCCACAAGGTTTTTGCATATCTTTGTGTAAAAGTGACCATTGATGCATCTTCTTGATACATTATTCTCTATACACATGATCGTGTACACCCCCTGCTTTGAACTACTATAGATTAGTACAGGTAAGTAGAATTTTTAAGAATATACAACCTTGGGGATGAGGGTTTAGCTCAGCAGTGAAAGTGCCTGCCTGGCAAGTGCAAGACCATGAGTTTGATCCCTGGTACCAAATATATATATAAAACCTCCTTTTGTCTAGCTCCTTTCATGTATCATTATCATTTTGAGATTAATATTTGTTTTTAATTCATTAATGATACATTTCTCTTTATAGCTGAGTAGTAGTCTATCATATGGTTATAGTACAATTTACTCACCCTGTTACTTGTGTGAGACATTTGAATTGTGTAGTTTACTGACATTACAAACAAAACATTTATAGATATTCAGCTATGTAGTATATATAAACTTTGATTTATTTTAAATGAATGCAAAAAGTGTAATAGCTGAGTCATAATCATGAACATACACTTTACTAAGTAATTGATGAATGACTATCAATGTGATTGTGTCACATTTATGGGACTTCACATTGTACCTCACCAACACTAATACTTGGTATAGTTTGTGACTTTCTTTTTAGCCATTCTAAATGTTGTATGTTCTCACACTATATTTTAATCTATATTTATACAATTAAGTTGTAACCTGTGTGCTCTCATTTGGCAAAAAATAATACCATCTTTGATGAAGCATCTCCATGATTTTGGCCAACTTTACACTAGTTTGTCTGCTTTATTAATACAGTTCTGAAAGCTTTTTATGTGTTCCTGTTATAAAGCCTTTAACAGATATACAATTTACAAATATTTTCTTCTGACAAGATTTCTCATGGTACTAACAGCGTCATTCAAAATGTAGATGTTAATTTTGATGAAATATAATTGATGAATTTTTGTCTTCTGTGTAGGTAGGAAATCTTTGTGTAGCCACAGTAAAAAAAAAAAAAAAAAAACTTTAAATTTACAGTTTCATGCAATATATTCAGACTGCTAATGTATTCTGAATTAGAATTTTTAATGTGAACTAAGGCATGCCTGCACAAGTGGATATTTAATTATTGCTGCAAAATTTATCAAAAGGTTTATTATTTCTCCCGGGCTCTGTCTTTGCATACTTGCTGTAAATCAATGGAATGTTACAGTTGTGTTGTCATAGCTGTTTTGATGTTCAGAATTGATTCAAAATGTTTAATTTTCATGATTATTTTCATTTTGAGGATGAGTGAGAAGTCTCATGGTTACAGATTGGATGAGTAAGATGAACATGGACACACTGTAATGTTTTATAAGTTAGCTTTCCAGCAGCAGGATTCACTGTATTGTGTTTGTTTCTACAGCACCTGGTAAAGACATTAAAGAAAGAAGACTTCCAGAACTGCTTCAGAAAGTGGCAACAATGATGTTTGCACAATGAGGGAAAATAATTTGAGGGATATTAATGGCAATTTTTTTACTGCAATAATATTTTTAAATTTATAAACAAACAGTGTTGTTTGATCGACAGTTGGGTGAGTATGCCTTTATTGGGACTCTGCTCTATAACTTTTAATGTAGGATAATGAAAAATCTTCAAATTCATTCTTCTTTATTGAACTTATTTTTAAGACTTTTGGTCCCTACATTTATCCACAATCTGTAGAACCATCTTGTCAATTTGTATTAATATCAAAGAAATACCTGTCATGGTTTTAAAAGTGATCACATGAAGTTTAGAGAACACTTTGAAGAGAATTTTCTTCTTCAAGATGGAAATTTCCAGTCCATGGTCAGTAGAATTCTCCATTTATTCTGCTTTCAGGGCCTCTCAGTGATTACTTTACAATACAAATCCTGCATATGTTTACTTCAGTTTATTCATAATACTGATGTTTACATGGCATAATAGTTTGGGCACTTTAATTTTAATTCTCTTATTTATGAAAACAGAAATCACAGTTATTTTTGTTGCCATCCAATGAACTTCTTTGAGTAACTTATTAGCTGCTTTTTAGGAACTGTTTTGTTTTCTTGTTATTGATGCTGATTAAACAGATATTTTGAAAGTCATGATCATTAAACCATCTTAAATTTTGGTTTTGCTCTAGCCCACCTTCATATCCTCAAATAGGAGGGTGACTGGAATCTGTTATTTTACTCCTGGTATCTGTTTCTGTTCAGTATGCTGGACAACTGTAGCTTTTCTTGTTTTATTTTCTTCAGAAAACAGTGGGTTTTTGACACTTATTCAGAGTCATCTTATGAATCATTGTTTCATATATCATGTGCAATTTCTTAGTTGTTCTAAGAAGGCCCATGTATTCATCCCTACTATTCCAATTTGGTCATTAGCAGATATAACTAAAGTGTATTTTAATCTGTATACAAATTCACCTTTTGTCTTCTGAAAATTTTTGTGATATAATTGAAAATATCATAAGGTTCACCATTTCGAAGAGTATAGTTCAGTATTTTAGTAGAAATAAAATTTGACATAATAATAACTCTTTGATTCTAGAATATTTTACTATATCAAAAAGAAACCCTAAAAACCTTTATTCTACTTTTCTATTTGTTTATATTGCACATTTCATTTACCTGAATCATGCAATATGTAGTATTTGTGACTCTCATAGCACATTTTCAAGGTGCATCAAAATTACAACATAAATCATGGATTTGTTTCTTTCTATAGGTAAATAATGTTGCATTGCATGGACATAACACATTTGCTTCTGCTTTCATGAGCTGATGGATACAGTGATAAAAATACATTTTTGAACTGTGAGAATATATGAATCTTGAAAAAACATAGTTTGAAATGATTATTTGATGGATTGCATGATTGTTTTGATTCTGTATATATGCTTCTCTGGTGGGAATGGTGCAAAAAGTTTCTTACCTGAAGAACTTTTTAAGAAATGCAATTATAAGATTAAAGTAAAAGGAAGTAAATAAAATGTTGAACTGTAGTTAATAAAGTTGCCCCTCATTAGTTTTTGGGTTAATGATTCTGAAACTCCTATACATGAATACTGACCATGCACAACTAACTAAATGACTGGTGAATGGTATTGGGCCAGGTTTCTCATTGGAGGAGAAAGAGTTATTTTCTTTTTATCTGATGCTCTTGTCTTAATGCTCAGTAACTTTAGAACTTGGTAAGAAAAATGAGATCACTAATTAATTCCTTCCTTTCTCTCCTTCGTCTCTCAAGAAGGAAAATGAAATATCACCAGTTTAACTATTATGAAAAATGAAATGATTACAGTTTGTTACAGATGAGTAAGTCAGATAAGCCAGCTAAATGTCACTGATGAGACAGTGACAAGAGAACCTGATAAAAAGAGTACTAAAGAGAGCTTGTAAGACAGACACAATTTCCCAGTCCACCTACAATGTTTATTATTGATCAAACAAACTTTAGAGAGGGTTAGGATGAACTTAATCTCATACATGTGTCATGCTGGTTTTTTGTCATGCTTCAGTTAAATCTTTTGAAGATCACCTGTGGATCATTAAACAGTTGGCAATGTTCAGAAGAAAAGTACTAGTCCTAGAAGAGGAAATACACATGTGCAATATTTTTGAAATAGAATGTGTGCTGTCAGCAACATCCAAGGAATAAATCTATGGTTTGGAAAGCAATGAAAAGCTTCATATGACAAATTAAAGAATTATATAGAAAGAAGTAATGTAAGAATCTGGTAAGAGTTTACTGAAGCAGTGTCAAAGTTTTTGTAGCGCGTAAGATTGCACTTAATTAATCACTCCCTATTTATAAGCCCCACTTCATGGTAGTAAACCCACTTAGCATTAAAACAAGGAAACATATACACTAATGCGGAAAACACATGGATTACAGGGCCCTTAATTTTGTTTCAATAGTGCCACACTGTAGAAAGGGTTATGAGTACTTTTTGATGGAGAGTGCTTTTTGATGCAAAAAACAAATAATGCTTTGGGAAAACTAAATTAAATTTTATATAGATCATTTTAGCAGCAGCTTATATATTAAAAGAGATTTGGGGGTGTTCCTATATCCAGAATCAGTGCTTACATAAATCCTGTGTGTTATGCTGTGTCATAATCACTAATTACACTGTAATTCCCAGAATCCTGATAACTCAATTTGGAAAAGGTGAGAGCTCACATCCATGCCACATCCAGTACTCCTTTGCACTGGAAATTTTCTTCTTTTACTAGTGTCCAGTTATTAGAGATAAATTCAATTATAGAATTCCATTTATTTATTCCATTTATTTTGTATAATTTTCCATAATGTTGCATGAGGCCATATACATATTATGTGTATAATAATAGTTGCTGAAAGATAAGCAAATAAGTGGATATAATTATTTAATAAGTGAATACACATATTCAGCATTCAGAACAGTTAAATTACACATGCAAAAACTGAACCTTATAGTCCACTCAGAAAAACTGATTATAGTATGGTCACTACATATTATATTGAGGAACTCCTTCAAATTATGCAGTAAAATTTGAACCAAAAATATACTTTATACCAAGTTACCACATACATTTAAGCATGCATCTTACTAATGTTATACTCAAACCAGGTAAAACCAGTTTTATATTGTTTTCCAAAAAAAGCTATATAGAAATTTATATTAAAGTGAAAAAGAGACAGTTGATAATGGTGAGAAATGATTGGCTTTCTTTGCTAACTGTGTTGATGGGCAGAGAAATTCATGATATTTCTGGACAGGTGATGACATAGGGAATGATGTTTCAGAATCTTGAAATGAATGAGAAATGAATATATAACTCATGGTATAAATGCATGCAAGAAATATTCACTGTAATGCATTTCATTGCTCACATAATCCATTAATTGTTTTTACCTGATTTCTTTAATTTCATTGTGTTTCATGTAATTATTTTCTGCTCTGTATAAGAATCCTACCCCCAGAAGTGCCCTAGAGATATCTCATAGATGGACAGGAAGTTGCTAACAACGCAAGCTAACTTAAGAAGGAAATAACAAAAGTAGGCCATGACCATGGCTGTCACAGCATGCTGCCCTGGGCCTTATCCTTCCATCTCTAGAACCTTTGCTAATAGGTGCAGAGCTGTCAGGCAGGGCCATGGTATCAACCTTTTTTACTTACTTTAATACTGCTCTACCATAATTGCAGCCTTATAGGAAATATTTTGGGGCAGACTCAACTTTGTTTGTAAGTTCAGCAAGAATGAGGGTAGGTGTTTAGACTGGAAAGTTACCCCCACAAAGAGTTCTAGACAGACAAAAGAATTCAGATTGCAGATGCTGACAATCTTCCATAATAACTTTACTTGTCATGCCTGGCTGTCCAATCTTTTATGTATCCTTGGTTGCATTCAGTGAAGAGGATTGCCTTAGGCTACATCTAAAATATATAACATAGTTAATGCATAAATAACTAAATATTCTTTAAAAATATTTTTTAAAATGGTAAGTGGGCCACAGGACATAGTTTGGACAAGTCTAGTCAAGAGGAATCTATCTCCTGCCACACTATTAGATTCATTAAGAACAAGCATGCTATATAATTTAAACTATGGCTAAGCCCACTTAAATATTTCTGATTACAAGTACTCAGACTCCCTAGATTCAAAAATATTGTGTTATATCATGATAATGCATTCTTTGCTTACTGATAGTTACTAATTTGTTTGTTGAGTTCAGTTGACAGACTTGCTATATATGATCTTAATGTGCATCAAATCTCTTCAACCAATATTATATTGATATAGTGATGGAAAAAGTGAGGTTTAATTTAGTGAATAATTTTTTATTAAACCAGATAAAGTCCTGTCTTATAGATAACCAACATCTTCCATGAGAATTATTATGCTTAATTTTAGGACTTTTCAGTTGAAAGAGATAAGTATAAAGAAAGCAAAAACATACCACAAATAGCAACTTCAACTGGCTGATGTTAAAATTTTCAATCATTTTTTAAAAAGTTGTCTTGCATTTCTATTTATCTAGAAATAAAACACCTTATTGGTAATTGTTATACTATCTTCAACCATTAATATACTCCCAAATGCTTTGCTTTATTTTTCTAGTTATTATCATCATAATAAGTCTCAAGCTGTGGACTTTTTAAAGGAAAATATTTCTACTGTTTAAAAATTAAATATTCACTCTTATGTATTTCATTGTCAAATTCAAAACAATGAAAAAGAGGAAATGATAATTAAGTAATAAAGCAGAATATTTGTTCTTTTATGATGACAAAGTATTCCTAAGGAAATCTAGCTTTATTTTAAATAAATTAATGAATTTATTCACATCCACTATATTACTAATCTAAATAAAAATTACAAAGGTATGGAAATGTATTTCCTCACATTGTTTGACATTACTTATTCTTCCTGTGAGTCCATTTGAGATATAATTTTTGTGACCAATCATGTTACTTTGCAAACAGTTTTCCTAAAACATAAAACAATGCCAAAGAATGATTCACTTATCTTCAGGGTACACATAGCAGAGTGTTGCTATTTGAGAGATTTTTAGCAATTTAAAATCAGCAAATGATGCTAGACTTCAGATCAATTTATCTCAGCAGTTTCTCTTATAGACTGTCAACTGTCTATATAGTAGACAAACTTCTATAGAGACAGAAAGATGCAATTCTCTTATCTGAAGAATATAATGTAGTCAGAACATAAAAAGTGATAAAATCTGAAGAGAATATTCACCTATGTAAATTTTTTCTCTCTGTATCATATTCAGTCTGTGTCGTTTAAGAGACAGCGTGAGCCGTTCTTTCTGATACATATTCTTAGACATAAATGTCAAACACCTTGATAAAGTAGGAAGAGAAGGAGGTAAACATCTCTAGAACCTTTATTTGATATTGTGACCTCCTTGCCTCTTCTCATTAATTTTAAACCATCACTGCCACAAGGAAGCAAAAACTTCTTTATATGTTGTCTGGTGGCTGGTAATTAGCATACTTCTCTAGTTTCATTAATTTTCCATCTTCTCAGCAGCAGACAAATAGTCCCTACTTAATAATAGTAGATCTTCTTCAAATTTATTAATTTACTTCAATAACATCTAATTACTGGAAGGATATATTCTATGAAACTCTGACTCCAAAAAATACCTGTCTGACATCCTCACCAGAATATTGCACAGGATATTCAAAATATTTATTGAACAGATAATTCTATTAAAATGAATAGAATAAAATACACACTATAGAAAAGAGTAGTAGATCATGAAATTTCCTTTGAGAGACAGGTAATATTTGTTTAAGAAGTGAAGGCAGATACGGTGCTGCATGTCAGTAACCTCAGCACTCAGGAGACTACAGTGGGAGAATTTCCATGAACACTAGGCCAGCCTACATATATGGGGAGTTCCAGACCCGCCTGAACTACATTGAAGACCTTGTCTCAAAAAAGGAGGACACCGTTTATTTGACCCCAAAATTCCATGACTTCATAGTGTTCTCCACACATTTATAAATTGATCTGTTATACTACAGGAAGCATACATCTGCACTGATTCTGTATATGACATAACTACAGATACATTTCTGACATGTACATTTTAAAATGCAATGCACATCAACAGATGGATGGATTTAAAAATGTGCTATTCATGCACAAAGGAATACTACTCTGTGAAAAAGAAAGATAAATTTGAGATATTACAGAAAAATTGATGCAATTTGAGAGTTATGTCAAGTGAAATAAATCAGATATGCAAACTTAAATACTGCATGACTTCACTTATATGAGAAATCTAAGGTACAAATAAAAGATAAATAATAGATAAAAGGGGGCTAAATTTCTTTCAAGTAACAGTATCAAGAAATGGAGAGAAGACGGAGTGGAGAGAAAGGCGATGAAAACTAAATGAAGATGTGTTCTGTACATGTACCGGCTCCATACCAGGCCTGTGTAAACACTGTGTACTGAAAACATGTACTAATAAAAATGCATGCATACATACAATTTTCAAAACTAATGCATATTGTCAAAGCAAAACAACTCAGTCACAAAGAATGCTTCTAATGAAACCCAAAACAGAGAAAATTAAACATTAGAATTTAGCTATCATACACAGCACAATAAAAAAGAAATCAAGAAATGAATGTAATAAATTCATTTTTCAGTTATCAAAACAGATACTGTTTTATTTGTAAGCTCTATGTGTGTATTGGCAGTGTGCTGTTTGTTAAACTGGATGATGACTGTGTTGTGGCTGATTTTATAACAATGTGTAATCTCCACATTAATTTTAAGTGCTTTGTATGTGGTATAACTACTGATTAATAATATATTAATGTAAAGTGCAACAAGATTAGCAAAAGGCATATTATGTTTCCATTTATTTTAAAGGGATGTATATATTTTAAATGTAATTATACATTCCTGGATGGTTACTTGAAAGAAAAATTGCAATTTTAATGGAGATAAAGAAATCAGTTAGACAAAATTTGTGCCCTTTGTACCATTAAGCAAAATACTAGCCTATGAGCAAAGCCTGCCACACTCAGGTTGAGGACCCCTTTCAATCATTTCCTGAAAGTGCTATGCTTCTGAAACTATTCTTTTGTTAAATCAGCAAAATGTCAGGTATGTCTGCCTTTTTTTTTTTCAGTTGTGTATATTCCAGAAGATGTTGCTGATGCAAAAAATTTGAAGCCAACTCTAAGGAAGTTTTCAATTAGCTAGTTTGAAATACAGCATGTGGGATAACCAAGTTCCACTACATAAACTTTGGTAATCTATTGCATCACTGAAAACAGTAATTTGATCTACAAATTGAGAATTAATTAGATGGACTACTGTTTATAAATTTTCAAATATAAATAAATAACTTTTCTTAGTGTATTAGGGGACAATGACAGGAGAAGGAAATGCAAAAAAAATTAAAATAAAACTAATACTGAAAATATGTGCAGTTAGTTGTAAAATGTACACTTATTTTCTGTGACGCAATGCATTTATAAAAGCAATGACAATTGTATAAGTAGCCTTCGTTTTCAGTGGAGAGGATGATGCTCCTCTGTCTTGCTTGGCTACAACGTCTGTACTGCTTCGGTATGAGGTGAGGGGTGACCCAGCTGAGTATTCATCCCTGCATCCAGACGTCAGGGAAATCTGCAGGTGTCTTCTGAAATCCAAAATCTGTTTTAAACTTGTTTTATGAGAGTGACACACAATAAGCAATGATGAATGAGTTTCTCCTTGTGGTCATGAACTTTTGTAGAACTACTCTATTAAGTTAAATCTTTTGAAAATATTGTACCTCAAAGAACTGCCAGCAAAAGATGAAAGTGATCCTATATATCTTAAGGTGATGCTTCAGCCTTCTACTATACAGTTGGAATGAAAACGTTCTTTAGCTGTAATATATATGGCTACTTTTTTCTGAGAATATAATGTGAAGCAGAGCAAATGCCCTGTAATGATTACACAAAAAATGTAGTAAAAATTGATTTAGAAATACTTAGCTCTGTGTAGAGAAAAAGCTGCTAACCAAAACGTTTTTAATATGCAAATATCTTTAGAGCAATATACTCACATAAATGATTAAGATTTAATGATTATTTAAAATAACAAATAAGCATGGATGTAGATGCGTTATAAAAAGTCCTAAATTGGTGGAAGTGGTCCACTTATTTTCATGATGACACAAATGTTTTCTGAATTCTCTGTAGAACAACCGTAAGTACGATACTCTTGAAACCTAACACCCTGGACTTCCTGGTCTTTTGGTTCTGAGCTCTCAAACGGCAGAGTTTGAGAAAAGAATTATGAAAGCATATGGAGATGTGCTTCTGTCCTCCTGTTTTATTTTGCCTTTTTCAATCTTAAAGGCAGTATTCATTCTTACTCTGAAGACCTGAAAGATTGCTAATTATTTCAGTATTCTTTTGAATCTGTAAATGCAGTTCGAAATTCAGGGAAATTTGGATGCAAATTCTGTCGATTTCCTCTGTACTTTCTGTCTTTGGACACTGTGTAAAATTCTTTGGTATATATTGACTCTTTCTGTAAAATGAGGATGATCATATTTGCATGTCTTTGTTCAGTTTTTAATTATCTATCTACTTAATAATCAAAGAGAAATTCAGTTATTTCTGCCAGTATAGTTTTTTTCTTAGTTTAAATTAAATTTTAAATGATATGCATGATACAGAATATCATACAAAGTTTTGTTACATATATACATTATGTGATGTTTAAATTGGGTTAATCATCTCTATTTTCTCAAATATTTCTCACTACAGTGAACGCATTTCAAATGATTCTACCATTTCAAATGTACATACATTGTTTTCATCTATAGGCATCTTGGATATAACAGAACACTAAAATTTATTTCTTTTAACTAACTGTCACTTAGTACCCATTAATCAACCTCTTCATACATTCCTCTTCACTATTTTTCTCAAGTGAAACCATTATTTTACCCTAAACCAGCTTCATGTCTGGTTTATTTCACTTAACATAGTAATCTCTAGTTCCAATCATGTTGAAAATGAAAGAATTTCAATCTTTTTGTGTTTGATAGTATCCCATGCTGTGTATGTACCAAATTTTCTCAGTCCACTCATCTGTAAATAGACACTTCACCTGTTCCCATGTTGTGGTTATTTTAAGTAGTATACCAATAAATGTGGAAACATAAATGCCTTGACATACTGACTTCATTTTCTTTGGATATATGAATTATACTAGAAGTACTCAATATATACTATTTCTATGTATAATTACTTCAAGAATATTTGTATTTTTCTTTTTTTTAATTTTATTTAAAGAGGGGGGAAGCAAAACAGAAAAAAGGGTAGAAACAATACAGAATTAAAAAAAATAAACAGTAAGAAATCACTATTTTATACATTACATATTGTCTTCTTGGATATAGTTGTTCAAGTTACAAAATTAAAGCATACAAAGTGAACATTCAAACAGAGGCTGCAAACAGTTCTATTCACCAATCCAACAAAAACTTAGTAACATGGTTATCAATCCTACACACTTAAGGTTATATACAGTTATCTCTTTTAGAGCACTTTCTTTTCCTACACTTGCTTTTTTTAAAAATTATTTTATTTAAAGAAAAAATTTTGAAACAGAAAGAGGGTAGAAACAATACAAAATCACAAAAACAAAACAAAACAAAAAAACCCACAAAAATAGTAACCAGTAAAAATCACTAGTTGATAATTATATACCTTCCTCCTAGATGCAGTTGTTCAACTTACAAAACTAAAGTCAACAAAGTGGACATCCAAACAGTGAGACTGCAGTCAGTTTTGCTCATCCATCCAACTAAAACTTTAGCAACATGGTTATTAATTCCACACATTCAAACATACATGCAGTTATATCCTTTACAATATTCTCTTTTCCTTTTTTTTCCTTTACAATAACTATAATCCATTCTTATAAATTACTTAGAAGTTCTACACATGTATAAGTCTCTACATATATACCTAGCCTTTCTGTATTAGAGGGAGAAACAAATCAAAACAAGTCAGCAATACAAATTCCTAGAGAAACACAAAATGAAAAGAACATACAAAAACAACATTAGGTGATCTACAGTAGTCACTATGATGTCTCTAGCTATTTTCAATAAAATTGTCTATATCGTCAAATATAATATAAACTTAGTATTGCTTTACACTATTAATAAAATCTAAACATTGGAGACATTATAGAACTTCAAAGGCAGTTAACAATCAAATCAGAATGGGTATCCTATTGAATCCTGTCATCTTCAGAGTAGTTGCCCCTACTCTCAGACTCAACACTCTCAAGCATACCAGATTCAAATAAAGTCAGTCAAGGTAAAACAGTGATATAACCAATCTTCTCTGTCTTATCTCTTCCATGCTATTTTTCTGTTGTTATTTGTTTACTTTTCTCCTTCATTCCACTGTCTGCCCCTTTCTTTGAGGCCTTTCTACCATTTATTCCTGGAACCCTGGTGGTTTTCTTCTCTCTCTCTAGAATGTCCTTCAGTATTCTTTGCAGGATTGGATTGGAGGTCACAAACTCCCCCAGTTCCTCTTTGTCATAGAAGTATCTTGTCTCTCCGTTAATTTTGAGAGACAGTTTTGCAGGGTACATCATTCTGGGTTGGAGGTTATTTTCTTTCATGGCTTGGAATATTTCACTCCAACCTCTTCATGATTTGATGGTTTGCATTGAGAAGTCCGCTGTGATTTTGATGAGTTTTCCTTTATAGGTAATCTGTTTCTTTTCTCTGACTGCTTTTAATATTCTGTTCTTGTGATGGATTTCTGGGATCCTGATTATTATATGTCTGGGTGTAGATCTGTCTGGGTTGTAGCTGGCTGGAGTTCTATATGCCTCATTTATCTGAACTTCACTTCTGTTACCTGTGTTTGGGAAGTTTTCCTTAACTATTTCTGTGAATAGACTTTTTATTTCATTTATATTTGTTGCTGCATCTTCATTTACATATTTTATTTTTAGGTTATAAATCCTCTTGTCATCTTCTAGCCTTTGTATCGTTGCTTCCTGGTTCCTTGTTATTTTTATGAGATCCTTCCTTTCACGATCATACTTTGCAAATCTATCTTCAGGTTTTGAAAGTTTGTCTTTAATTTCTGTTAAAAGGTTTTGCCAGGTTTCAGTGGAGTTTTTAATTTCCTGATATTCTCTTTGGATCTGTTTCATATATTCTAGGTTTTATTTATATTCTTCATCAAAGGCTTCTCTCCTTTCTCTGCATTCCTCTATTCTTTCATTTGTATCTACTTGAGGATTACCCAGGACTTCTTTTATTAGTCTTCTTATACCTTGCTTCACCTGAGTTAGAATTTCAGATTTAAATTCGATGATGAGATCATGGATGTATTTCTTTATTTCCGATGAGGCTGTCTCTGACATTACAGGTTTGCTGCTCTCAACCTGCTCTGCATTTACCTCTGTTGAACTCACTTTCCCTGTTTCCGCAGTTGGGGACCTTTTGCTCTTTCTCTGTCTTGTCATGTTTTTGGCCCCCTTCAGATGG
Organism: Hydrochoerus hydrochaeris; assembly: GCA_004027455.1. Classification (NCBI taxonomy): domain Eukaryota; kingdom Metazoa; phylum Chordata; class Mammalia; order Rodentia; family Hydrochaeridae; genus Hydrochoerus; species Hydrochoerus hydrochaeris. The sequence goes on along the minus strand of PVLA01005267.1, from coordinate 58,076 downwards.
GTGGGTGGTGGAGGTCTCTGGTGCTTTCATTTTGCTTAGAGTTTTTCTGCAGTGCACTTGCTAGGGAAGTACCGCCTCTCATTCTGCAGCAGATCTGTGAGTTGCAGGCTGACAGCTGGCTCCTCCCCCTACGCCAGTCAACCAGTTTATGCTTCAATAGTTTTGTGTATTCCCTGGGGATGCCACTGGCCCAGGAAAGCCTCATCCCTGGCTATGGGGTTTCAACCAGGGGCGTGGTCCAGCCCAAGCAGATCCCCCAATCTGCTTTGGACTAGGAGTTATCAGCAGACGCCACCTAGGGCCCCAATTCAAGCCGGCTCTGCCCAACTCCAAAATGTCACCCAGCCAGTCCTCCCAGTTTGGGGACTCCAGTTCCCATCACTCACCAAAGTTCATGAAGCTTGACTGGCTCTTTCCACTCCCTGTCTCAGGGCCTCCCCCAGCTGAGGGTCTGGAGTTCATCAACCCCCACTCTCAGCAGGGCCATGATCTCAGCTCCATTGTGAGTCACCCGAATTTAAGACGTGCCAGTACAGCGATTGGGGCTTGCTCAGTTCCAGCCCTCTGTCCATGCTTCTTTTTCTTCTTTCTTTTTTTTTCTTTTTCCTTTTCCTCAGTTTCTTCCTGGGTCTTGAGAATTCCTCTCCTTTTGTTTGGCTTTCTCCATGTTGCCAGATTCCAGCATCTGAGTTGTTTTTATTTTTTTTTTTTCCTCAGAGAAGCTCTCTTACAGTGCCGCCACTCAGTCGGCCATCTTGCAATCTCTCTGTATTTTTCATATGGTTGTACTAATTCACATTTCCAATGTATAAATTTGTATATCTTCACCAGCATTTTGCTTCACTTGATCTTTTCTTTTTTTGAACCAGCATATTCTTAAATTGCTAAATTGTCCAGACTGAGTTTGAACTTTCAATCCTCTTGCCTCCGCCTCCTAGAGTGTTGGGATTATAGATTGCAGGTGTGTACCAGCAAGCTTGGGCTCCTCTGTTTTTTATATAAGACTTTCCTATTGCAGTGAGGCAATATTTCACAGTGGCTTTGATTGATATTTTCCTAATGGTTAATAATGTACAGCATTTTTTGTACTTGACTATCTGAATATATTTTTAAGTAAATATCTAAGTCTATTGCCAATTTTTAGTTGGGATGTATGCCTTTTATACCCTTCAGTTTAAAAAATTCCTGTTATATTCTTGATATCAGTGTTTCAATGGATATATAATTGTTGTTGTTGTTGTTCTTTTGTCTAGTTTTGCTTTTGTTTCCCGTGCTTTTAGGGTCTGTCCAAAAACTTGCACATTTCCCTGAATTGGTTATCTATGTTTTCAAATGGCTACATAATGTCAAGTTGTCTTTACTTTATTTTGAGTTTATTTTTATAACTAGTGAGAGACAGGGGTCCAAATACAATTTTCCTGTGCATACAATTATCACAAGATTATTTATTAAAAAGTAATTTTTCCAGTGTGCGCTCTCAACACCTTGTGGGAAATCAGTTTTAATAAAATGTATGGTTTTACCTCTAAAGTATTTTGGTCCACTGGTTTATCTATTATTCATGCCAATACAATGGTACTTAAATTATCATAGCATTGCTGCATATTATGAAATAAGATAGTGTGATGCTTCATACGTGTTTATGTGGTTCCATACAATTTTTAAAAATGTTTTAGTTATGTGAAAATGTCATTGATATTCTTAAAGATATTGTTTTTGAAACTATCAAATCATTTTGTAGTGTAGAAATAATAAATTTTACAATATAGGCTATTTTCTTGTTGTGTTTATGTATGTCTCCCCATTTCAATTTATTCCACCAGTGTTTTATAGTTTTCAATGTAGAGATCATTTATCTCTTTGATTAAATTTATTCCTAGGTATTGTTTATTTTGTAAGCTATATGAATGTGTTGTATTAGTATAAAACTAAAAAGATAATCAATGTGATATATCAGATACTTATAATTGATTATTAAACATTTCTCTAAAATCCTTTGTAAAAATTATGCAATAATTATTATGATGTCTCACTTACTTTTCTCATTGCAGAGACAACACATTGGACACCCAAAGGTAAGGGAGGAAAGGTTTATTTAGCTCACAGTTTGTAGAGGTTTCAGTTAGGCATTGGCTGTCTGCAAGTCAGAGTGGCATGGCAGAAAGACGTGGGAGAGGAAAAACAATTCATGACTGGCAGAAGGTAACAAAGCAAAAGGAAGCAAAGGATAACCATGGTGCTTTCTATCCCTCATATCTTATCTAGGTTATTTAGGGTGAGTAGCACTCACAACTTTACCCTAGTGCCCTTGATCTAGAAATGCATGGATCAATCCCAGAGTCACACACTCTAGATCTGATAAATCCCCACCTATGACTGTGTGAGACTTTAGGGGAGTATCTAGACACAAACCGTAACATAAGGTCAAGTATTAGTATTTTTCAATATGGTTTAATAAAACGACAGAAATGATCTCCTTTAAGTTGGGAGTATCTAGTCTTTTCTTCAGCAATAAGAAAAATGATTAATAAAGGAAAATCAAAACAGAAAAACAGTCTCTGCTGTAATTGTACCAGACTGTGTGCTGTAGGAGCTTTTGGAACTGGTTTACCAGAGGAATTTGGAAAGGCTTGATGGTCTAGTCTCAAGGGAGCCTAGAATCCTGCAAGCAGACCTTGGCAGATTAATCTGTTCATAAATCAGAAGACCAGAATGCTGATAAGAATGGGGATCATAAATGCTAGGCTCAGTAGATTTCAGTTGGAAACAAGCATTTCTTGGCAGTTGGAGAGAGGGCCATGTGGGCTATACTCTGGCAAAAAAAAATCTTTGTTCTACATTTTGATCATGTTCTGATACTCTGTGTAGACCAAGTTTAATGGCATAGAACTAATTGATCTGGCAGAGAAAACTTCTAAGCAATCCCAAGTTCAGGCTGTGGCATGGGTATAGGAGGTTGCTTTTAGCCAGATTAATAGTACAAATTTTGTGCAAAAAGCATGGCAGAAAAAAAAAATTTTTAAACTGAATTTTGGACCAGAGGAAACCATGTATAGCTGAAGCCAAAGGAAGTGTGCTTATTGAAGATATTAGAACCACTAAAAAGAAGCCAAGTAATTTACACAAGACAAAAAAGAAAAATTTCTTGAAAGCACCTCAGAAATCAGTAGGATCTCATCCATCAAATTTCAAGAACAAAAGTATAAACCTTTTAGTAAAGAATCCCTGAGACCTCTGCTCAAGAAAGAGCCTCCTATGGAATTTGTTGCCTGTGATTCATTCATTAAATTCAGCTGTCTAGACTCTCTGAGGTCATCATAGCTATGACCTCATTAATCATGTTATGTCACCTTAATTGGATTAATATATACCCAGCAGATTAGCAAAGCACACTTCTAGTTTGTCTGGACAAGTCATAGATGAATGATCTTGTGTATTACATGTGATCCCTGTCCAATTCTCTTTGGCTGTATTCACCTACTCTACTTTCTGGACACTGAATTAAGTACCTCTGTTATATCATTCCACCATGATATTTCTCCCATAGAGCTAGCCAACTATAAGCTGAACACTCTGAAACCATGAACCAAATTACATTGCTCCTCTTTTATGTTGTAGGTGACACACATTGGTCTCAGTAACCCAAAGTTCACCAATAATACAGTGTTTCATTCAAAAGTCAGGACATCTTTTTTTTCTTTTAGAAGAACTGCATATTTAAAATATAATGCTATTCATAAAAATCTCATTTGCAAAAATGATGTGCTTCTTGTTAGGCCTTTTAGAGCCAATACTCTAATTGTTATTCTTTTGAACTTAAATAATGAATATCGCCAGCATATAGGACAGTACCTGCTACTTTCAAAGGAGTTCTGCTATCATTGTCAAAAAGAAGCAAGTTTTCTTATGTAATGAATTTTAAAAACTTTTCCATATTCCATAGACTCAACTGCCATGACTAGTCTACCAACTGACTATGAAAATTATAAAGCTGGTTACTATTTTTAAACTTACACTTAAAATATAATATTCTTTAACATTCCCTAAAAATATGCAATGATTTAGGAAATGTAAAGGTTTGGGAGAAATTACAAGAAAATGTGATTACCTAAAAAGAGGTAACTTCTTAGGAATCTTATTTTTTAAATCTACATCCATCTTGCTAGACCCATATCTTCAAATCATTCACTTGTGTCTAGAAAATAGGACATTTAAAATATTTTTATTGGGATTAGTCTTCTTTGCTTATTGTTTGATTGGTTACTTTTTATAACCCAATCCTTTTGTAAAGTTAAGTTGAAAGCAATACCAAAACAAGAGTACAAAAAATATCAAAAGCTGAAATAAAATGGATTTCTGGGGGAAAAAATGTGTGCCTACATTGTAGCAGAGTGAAAACTAAGGAAATGTGGATATTACTCAAATTTTTAATGTCTTTCAATCTCTATTGAAGAAAAATGTTTCACATGTCTCATAAGTAACAGAGAAATAATCATCAGAGAAAAAGCATGTGGAATCCTCAAAGATCAATAAAAACATTCAGAACCCCAAATTTTCATTTGTAACTGTTTCCATTGCTCTGGAAGTACTAAACCTGTTGACATGCATGTTCAACAAAAAATGGTATCTGGTGTGAAAAAAAGGCAAATTGTAGATCTTACGGCAATCTTGAGTACAAATAAGGAAGATAGTATAAATTCTGGAAGAGTTAAGGTACAGTAAGTGGTCTGCTCACTCAGACTCATTCACATAAACATGCACATCCTTAATTTCCAACAAAGCTAAAACTATAGCTGTTTCACATTTATTTCCTGAAAATTGGCCTTCTGTGTTATAGTTAATATTTCTCACATGAAATGCCACACTTCTTTCATTTCAACACATTTTTCCTAGGCTTATCTCAAAAACATGACTCTTCTGTAGTGTGTATCATGTTTTCTTTTGAAATCAAGTACATTAAACTGTTCTCTGGTATTTGGAGTTGTACTGGCAAAATTAGTACCTAACATATGCCAGCTAAGATTTTTCACTGTTGTTCAAAAGTGTTACTCTTGTCTCTTTTCATTTAAGATTCTACTAACTTTATTTTCTTCAAGTTGTCCATACATCCTTAACATTTAGTACTTACTTACCTGATTTCCTTTTGTCTGAAACAGTCTTTTGCTGCTTGCGGCTTTGCTGCCTCCTTGGCTGTCTTTGTTTCTCCAATTGAAAGGTGATACTTTCCAGGAAGTATTCTCTGATCTTTTAAATTCATTATGTCTCCTGCAGTCTGTGTACTATAGGCTAATTTCTTTACTATAACACTTATTATAACACTTAAATTTATTCAAAAGTACAAATTTAAAAATCTACCTGCCTTAGAAGTTCTGTGGAGGCAGAGACTACGAAGTATTATTCAGTGCCTCAAGCCTGCCACCAATTATTGTGACTGGCAGAAAGATGATTGTTAATAAATACTAATTGAACTAACAAATGGATTTTTAATAATTGAATTTTAGCAATCCTAATATTAAGAGTATTTTTAAACACTTTAATATAAAATTTTCAATTTATACTGTATTAGCTAACCCCTTAAGTGTTGCTTTGTTTTTGGATTGTTAATTCACACTGACTGACATCTTCCAAAATCTATTTATGAGTTTTTCCACTGCACTGTGCTGCCATATGGGGTAGATCCAATTTCAGAATTAAACCATATTATTTAGCTATGAAAAGGCTACCACAACTGTCATAAATAAATGTTGTTTTACAAGGTCTCACTTACTTAGCCATCAGGAATAATGATTCATGTAACTAAAAAGGCATTTTAGAAGTTCTTAAACAAAGTTAGTGGAGTTTGGCATTATGCAAAATTTCTTGTGCCCTTATTTCAGTAGAATAAAGAAAACCATTAAAAAACGTAGTGTGTTATCTATTTTTTTCACCATATGAACACATATATACACTCTAACCCTAACCTACACACATACACATTTAGAAACATCCTTTGCACCTCAACTATGCTTCTATTTAGAGAGAAAAAAATAAAACTGTAGTGTTTAGACAATTATTCTAATAATACTATAAAGCTAAGTTATCACTGTGGATTTTACATAACCATTGGGGGTGGTGAATTTATCTTTCGAGGGACTATAAAGTATCTTATGTCAGTCACCTAATAAAGCTCCCTAAAAGAATTAGTTTTCCTAAGTGACTTATATATCAACTTTCAATTGAGTCTTTTATGCAAAAATTATGTATTTGCTGTACAAATTATTTCCTTGTAAGAATGAAACCACAGAAACTGGGAAGACAGTTTCTAAATTAATTAAAATTTTAAACATTTTTTTTCACTTAAAATACTAAACTTTTTTTTTTAGAACAACTGGGCAATTTCACATATCCTATTGTTATTTTATACTAACCGAAACATATAACACAAGTAATAAGGAGAAAACAAATCTACTTTATTTTTTTTAAATCTAAAAGTTGTTTATATCTGGTAATTCAATTCCTCATAGTTCTAAAACTGTAATTAAGTCATTATTAGTAATATCTACATTTCTGCTTAGAGATAAGCACCCCAAGATATTCATACCTTATGAATATGAATTTTGTAAACATTTTTACATAATACATGTTAATTGCAAGACTGAAGAGGTGTAGATAGAAAATTTCTTACATTCATAGGCATAAAAATAACTCAGCTTTCAAGATATGTTTTTGAGTATGCAATTCAAGATGATAAAATTCAATTTTGTATGAATAATAATTTTATGAACAATTATAATTTAGACCTGATTTGAACATAGGAATTTAATGGATTATTTTACACTGGATAACTCATGGTAATTCATATAAACACTGGTAGATATCTGTTTTAATATTTTGTACTGATTACATTTCCAACCATATATCTGAATGTGAAATTATGTCCTACTTATTTTTGCAGATTTGTGTGTTTGTATATGTTAAAAAATAGTGTCATTTTTTTCTAGAATCTGAAACATCTCCATCATTAATTCATTAAATGGGAGTGATGAGATCTCAGCAGTAAAAGGATGGAATATATTTTTTTAATAAATGTGTAGTGTAGTTTTTAATTCCTTACTTTCATTTAATGAACCTGTGATAGTAAGGTAGGTGTAATTAGAGCTGTCAATATTGAATTCCAAATGTGCATTGCACTACGAATTTAATTTAAATCTCTCTATCCCTACTTTTCTTTTCCCGTCACCACTGGGAGAAACTGAAGCACTTGACTGCTGCTGTGGTAAATTGGATCCTAATAAGTATGATGCGTTACTGCTTCTTGTTTTTGCTAAGATACAACTGCAGTATTTCAGAAGAACTCACCTGGGTATTAATTCAACAAGACATTTTGATAGGAGGGTTATATTTTCCACTTTTTGATATCTCAGTAAAAGGATTGAATATAAAATGGTCCAGCAGCTGGTTTTCATCATTTGCCAATGTACTTATCATTTCAACCTCAGATGTAGTAGACTTGCTTCTAGGTGCATAGAAATAATACTGCTCCTCACATTTCAAGTTACTTAGGATTATAACTTCTAAATCTAAAAGTAAAATATATTGCAATGGATAAATATACTTAAGTATGAAAAGTTGATTTCAGAAGCGATTTGAAAAATGAGTAACAGTACAAGTCATGATAAGTCTTGTTTAAAATTACAGTCACTTCCCAAGACATCAACATCTGTACTGCAAACAGCTAAAACCAGTATGCAATCAATACAACCTCCATAAAGTTAAAGAAAAAATCTTTCATGAAACACAGGCTTGTTAAATGAAGACACAAAGGTGGTATGAGACATACTAAGTACTACCAAGCATTTGGGACACATAGAAGTCTCAGGTACACCTGAGAGGCATGTGAATTGTACAAACACCAAAGAGTTTATAATGTTTTTTAAACTTGAATATGTCTATGATTGCAAAAAACGCATGTAAATTTCGTCCTAAAAACACATGGATGTGTGTTCATAACAGATTATTCTGTTAGCTAATTAGCTAAATTTGAAACAACATGAATATTAACGTACAATATAAAATGAAATTCTGTCATAAACATAAGATAAATACTATTCAGCACTATGAGTGAACAAACTGCCACATACTGTCATACTAACTAATCACAGGAACACAATTTTCAGTGAAAGAAAGCAGAGGAAAAAGAGTCCATGCTGCTGAAATCTATTGTAATGAGTGCAGAAATAGTAAAATCCAATGTATGATAAAGAAGTCGTATTATTGGTGCTAAAGGAGGGAGATTTTGAAGTGCTGAATTCTATTTATTTCTGGATCTTAGTTTTGATTACAGACAAAATTTCCTCGTGTAAGGAGCTTCCCACTTATATTGTCCATTTGACTACATGTATCAGATTTCAATGTAAAGTATTTACTTTAAAAGACAAAATATGAAGCACAATAGCCCATGAGATATCCTCATGAAACAATAGGAGTTTGTTTGTTCATTTGTTTGCTGGGTTTTGTAGCACTGGAGGTTGAACCCAGTCCCCTAACATGAAGCTGTATTATCCAGTCCTTTTTAAATTCTGAGACAGTATCTCATGAAGCTGCTAAGTAAGAATAGTTCTGCGATTTCTACTTTATTTTCCATAATACATAATACTTTCCATAATGCATTTTATTTCATCACATTATATATTTTTATTTTACTACGTTATGAAAGTATTCTGCCAGAGGCTCTGTATTATTATTATGGTATAAGCAGGATCTATCAGATGTTAGGATTATTAATGAAAATGATAATTCTGTAAACTATCATTAGTGGAATATTAGCCAGACTCCTATGTGGAACAGTATCACTGTGAATTATTTGTGCATTAACACGTTTATAAAATTATATGCTTTTGTTAATATTCATTCCATTTTTGAGAACAGTAGACTGAAGCATATAGTGGTGCAGTTGTCTGCCTGATACACAGGACTGCCAAGCAGAGAAAACGGAATTGAAACCTAGGCTTCCCACTGTCATTTTGTGACTACTGTACTCTAAAGAAGAGATTAGGCATGTAACAACATGAGTTTGGCACACAATAAACTATGTCATTTATAATAATTATGCATGTAAAATAATCGTTATTTTCCCTGTGGAATACAGAGGATGAATAGGCACATTTATCTACAGATAAAGTTCTCACTGAAGACATAGTGAATTAAAACATCAGAGGATAACCTCACCATCAGAAATTAAGGTTTTAGTAAAAGAGGTAGCATTTAATGAAATTACCACACTGGCTATAAGCTTGATTAAAGAAATCTGCATAAACATACCTAATAGGTGCAAGGTGTGCTAGAGAAACTAAAGGAATATGAGGGACCTAACCACGGCGGAAGGAGGGGGAACGCAGGACCAGATACTGTAGCTACGTGAGTGAAGAACTCAAATAAATGTGATCATAAGAAATTTGAAAATGATGCTATCTATAAAGGGTGACATGACGAGAATATCTTTAGTTGAGAAACACTACACCTCCAGAAACCGCAGATATTTTAACAAAAATAATTCTGTCAATGATCAAGTTCATGAAGGTTAGATGAAAAGACAGCATCATCAAAGTTAAAGCTCTCATCCTATATGATTTGCTTCACCATTGAAAGTTTCGCAAATATATTTGTTTTTATAACCGCAAGGACATACATAATAGGGCAATTTTCACTCTGTGAGGAGTGCACGGTGATGCAATCTCAGCTTTATCTTACGCTATTGTTGTTTCAGAGAAAACTATAGAAAAGTACAAGTTTTCAATAACAGTTATTTCCAATGTCCGAATCAAAAATCAGTAGGTGTGCTTAAATAGTGGCAGTTTTGGTGCTGTTGGATTCTGAAAGCATCTCTCCCTTAGCTGGATGGAACAATGACATTGCTTTTATAGCATTTTGACATTAATCATTAATCATTGTTTGTCATGTCTTTCAAATAAAATCTCTGGTCCCTGGAAGCCTGACACATCAATGTCCAATCACCTTTCAGGAGTCACAAGTACAGGAGTGAATTCAGGGTGGCACAGCGCTGCTCCACTGGCCTGCACTGAAATTCCTGAGGTGCAAAGTAAAGGTCCTGTAGTAGGTTTTGGTTTCTTTTTAATGTTGTAGACTGGTGTTAATTCAAAACCCTGAGACATAAAGTTGAATTTTATAAACATGCATTGGTTAAATAATGCAAATTTATTTCAAATTACACTATTCTCTATCTGCTTTATAATCAGTAAATAGGACAGGCCAGCAGACTTTATGAAAGTCTGAAGTAAATAGAGTTGGAATATAGAGCACAGGCTTGTGAAGAAGAAGATACTGTGTTAAAGTTGGTCTAATAGAGTTAAGAGAGTATATGGAAAGAAGGATCCCAGACAGGGAAGTCGTGAAGAGGATGCCTGTTTTGAGTAAGAGTCTGATTACTCATTAAAACTGCATTCTTAAATTTTCAAACAATGAAAATTGTCCTAATCAACAATCTATATTGGCACCACTCTAAGCAACTGGAAACGCTGTCCCATCTGATCCTTAAGACAAACACATGCCATAATTGTTATTTCTCCCTTTTTACAAAGAACCTAAAGTTTAAAAAGGTCTAGTGATTTTGTGTTAGCTTATCAAATAGCCTCACAACAAGTTTCATTTATCTTTGCATCTGATGACTAAAATCAGAAACACATGGACATGTTCTTGAGTAGAGCAGACGATCTGGTAATGGCAAGATGGTTCTCAGTTCTTAACTCCATCTCTCTGGAGTTAAACAGCTATAAAATAAAGCTTTCCCTGTTCTGTTTTATTATATCTTCTCCCCTTATCTGATTCATTATGTCTTTCTAGATGCTAAGGTTTAAGTAAACTACAGAAAAATTTAGTTTATAAAAATAGTAGTTTTTGAAATACCTGAAATTAGCATTCAAAACATTTGATTAGTAATACTGAGGTTCAGTATACCCAGAATTTTCTAATTGCAAAGTTGAAAGAGCACTTCAAGCCTTGTTTTTTAAATATTTAACAGTAAAAATGTAGCTCTGCTTAAAGGAAATTCTTCATGAGGATGAAACTTTTGGTAATATCATAGTTGCCAAATATAAAATCATTGGCAGAAATGTTGATTCCAAATTAAAGACTTTTCTATTTAATACCGTATCCTATATTTTGTCTACTGTTTACTTATTTTGTCCATCTAATGTGATCCATGAGAAACTGCATTACTTATGTATATATTTATATTTATTTTTAAGAAATTAAGTTTTTTGAAAAGTACTGAGTCAGAAACAGTGATAACGGCCATAGCTGAGTGTAGTGGAGCAGGACTGGAACCCCAGCACTCATGAGGCTGGGGTAGGAGGATCACTGTGAGTTTGTGGCCAGGCTGGGCTACATAGTACAAGCCCAGGCAGAACTACACAGTGAATCACAATGTCTCGAAGAGAAACAAACAAAAAACAATACCAAAAACTCCCAAAATATCTGATAGTAACAAATAGCCTTAAAGAATTCCCCTCACTCTAAACAAACTTAGACATGTTTCTGCATAAACCAAGGATGTGACTTCATTTTTCATACACAGCCTTTACTTTAAAAAATATGTAAATTATTTACTTGACCTTTGAAATTACATATATTTTTTGAAAAGTTCTTGATAATTTTATGCCCCAGAACTGCCTTTCTCAAAGATCTGATGTTATCTTTCAGAAATGAAACTATCAAGAAAAATAGAAAACCTACTTTTTTATTCTCATAGAAGGGTAAATGCCGAGCTTCTGTGTGTGCTTTTCCCCAGAGAATAAAACTACCATCTGCCATAAATGAAATGTACTTTTCTCTTGGATAAAGCCAATAAGCAAACACAGATCCTCTATCTTCCTCACTCCCATTCCAGCTATTGAAATGCTACAGTCTCTCCTTTAAGTTGAGTTCAGTCTCTTTTACAATATTCTGAAACTCCTATTTGCCTGTTTAATTGTGTCTAGTGTAATTTTTGTTTGGCAGTAATCAGCAGCAGATCCAAGCAAATTGATATGGTCTTGCTAACAAATCATTGTGCTTCATTAAGTAAAGTGCAGAGATAATAAAACAGACATCAGTCCTGTTCTGTAATATAAAATGTAGACAATAGAGTTATAATTAAGAGTATGGTAAATGGGTGTAGAGCGAATAGGACTTTGGAATTAGGAAATTTAGAATTCTAAAGGTCCCACTGAATGACAAATTGACATTTGGCGAAAGGTAAGGTTTCAGTTTGTGGCTATGAGATCATTTTCTATTAGAGTGCTGAGTACATTTAGCAGAATTTAAGAAAGTATGCAAATGATAAAAATACACAATTAAATCACTCGATGGGGTATAAACTACTAACAGAAAGAGCATCTACAAGTAGTTGCAGAATGTGCCACAGTAATTATTTTAGCTGTGAGATTAGATGAATTTGTATTTCACTTCACCTCTTCAGCAGCCTATAGTTTCAAAGTCCAAAGGAATTGAAGGCAACTGCAAACTACTAGTATTTATTGCCACATTTTTCTCATTATGTCTGTTGTTTAAAGTCCTTGGCATTCTAAAATGCAACATTATTCAATTAGATAAACATTATCTGCATCCAATCAGGAAATTAAACATATAATAAATATATTTGAATTTTAGGTACTTTGGTTTCAAAACAGCTATATGTTTTTTTTTAAAACAGCTATATGTTAACAAAATAAATATACCATACTATACTATTTTTGCATTGTTTTGTAACATATTGCCACAGATTTAGCAGTTTAGTATAGTGTTTATTACCTGGCAGATTCTTTGAGTGAGAAGTTTTGGTGCACTCAACTGGATGGTCTGTTCCAAGTCCTACAATGTATAAATGTATGTGGTACTAAGAAAGACTTTCATTTATATCTTGGAGCGAGAATCCACTTAAGTTAATTTATTTTGTTGGGACAGTTTATTTCTTTGCTATTATAGGAATGAGATTCGTGTTGCTAGATGTCAGCAGAGGTTTGCAGTTCTCTACAAGAGACCACCGATTTTCCTCATCACGTGTCTCCTCCATTTGGAGCTGTAACTATACATTGAGTTTGTCTCGTAATTCAGGTATTTCTTACTTTTGATATCAGCCAGAGAAAGTTCTTTCCCTTTGAGGACTCACATGATTATATGTCATAGACTTATATAACTTATGATAATCTCCTTACGTTGAAGTCAAATAAATTACTTAAAATAATAATCACAAAGGAAATGACTAATATTTATAGCACATTTTAAGAATAATGATTATACGATTTCAAGGGTAATTTTAGAACTGCTTTTGCCATACATACATGCATTATATTTATTTATATTGAAAAATTATTGTCTTTTAATAAAAAAGATTATAAAAGCTATCTTTTAAATGAGTTAAAAATAATAAACTAAATAATTATAAATACTAAGGCTTAGCTGAGGGTTTGATACTCTACACATTATTTTATTTGTTCTCACAAAAACTGCTGAGGTAGAGAGCACTCACTCGCTGTTTTACAGATAAGAAAGTCAAAGTACAGAGATATTAAGACCTTATGAAAGTCTCATAATCAGAGATAGTTCAGGCTTTTGTCAGAAATGGTTACGCTCACCTCAAATAAGCAGATTTAGTAAACTCTATGGTTCCCTGTAGCTTAACAGTCTCACCATCTACCATTTATGGATCACATTACCTAGACTTCATTGAATATTGAAATATACACATGGTCAAAATATATATAAACATTTTATTTTCAGCTGAGACAAATTCTGATTCAAAAACATGTTGTAACTCTAAAAAATTCTCTGAACATTTCAAAAATTGTTAATTCACAAATAATACTAGGTATAATAACATGGCCAACATACTTATATTCTCTGGGAATATGCCTAATTATATCTTTCCCTGTCCAGATAATTTTTAGATAAAATAAATGTATTCATCATACACAGTAAGTCTTCTATCAAGTTATCTCCAATTGCTTAACTAAAATAAGGTGAGGGTTTAGAAATAAAAGAAGATCAAGTCAAGAGCCAACACTGTCTGTTGGCAATAGAATATAGCAAATGGTTAACACTCCTGTGGTAGTTTTCTTGTTGGTTAATTAATGATAACACACTTAAATGAAGTCATGAGTGGACAACAGCCAACAAAGGCAGAAAGTTACTTCTGTCTAACAATACAGTCATAACAGTAACAATAAATGTCATCTACCAACTTGAAAATTATATTTCTCTTTGATTTACCTGCTTATCTTTTAGGTCATAATCTTTTAGATATTGTAATTAGGCCTAATTTTGAAAACATTGGCTTTCTGTAATTTGATTCAAATGATTTTTATATTGCTAATTCCATTGTTCCTTAAAATTATTAAGCTTCAGGATAAATTTTAAAATTGTTTATAAATAGAAAACCCAGACCCCTTAGTCAAGGAACTTCCTTCAAAATACAGCAATTCAGAGTGAATGCTATTATTTCATTATTATTACTAATTATTGTTGTATTATTACTTTGCTTGTAGAGTGATACATTCATCAATATTCAATCTTCTATTTTGTCTCCAATGTGTGAAATATTTAGAAGAATTACAGAATCTAACAAGCAAAAAGAGAAACAAGATATCAGCTTCAGCTGCTCTTTCTTAAAAAGAAAAATAAAAAATGCATGCATCTGTGAAAGAATCTATTCCAGTACTAACACTAATGCATCTTGTTTGCCTTCTTGAATCATTGTAGAAAAAAGTGGGAAAACAGCTCTGCATGTTTTTGTCCAGACATCTTCAACTATTTGATCTCTGACAAAAGGTACAAAAGCATATGTTGGAGGAGACATAGACTATTCAACAAGTGCTGTTGAGAAAATTGGATATCCGTTTATAGAAGATTGAAACTGAAATTTCTCAGCATCTACTACAGTAAAATCAAAATGAATCAAAGATCCATACAATAAAACAGAAACATTAAACCTTCTGGAAGAAAAAAAAAGTAAAACACTTGAAGACATAAGAGTAGAAAAGGACTTTCTAAACAGAATCTGAATCAAACAGGAAATAGCAGCAAGAATCAATAAATGAGATTGTATCAGACTAAAGAGCTTCTGTGTAGTAAAAGAGCCAATTAGTGGGGTAAAGAGGCTACCTACACAGTGAGGAAAAAATTTTGTTAGGTATCCTCTGTCACCAGAGGATTAATATCTAGAATATACAAATATACAAAGAACTCAAAAAAAAATTAAACCACCTAAAATTAAAGACCCAATCAAGAAATGCGCAAATGAAATGAACAGACACCTCACAGATAGACAAATACAAATGGTCAACAAATATATGAAACAATGTTCAGCATTTCTGGCTATTTGAGAAATACAAATTTAAAAAGTGCTAAGATTCCGTTTTACTTTGGAAAGAACTGCAATCATCGAGAAATCAAATAACAGTTGCTGGCATGGCTGGGGTGTGAAAGGAACTCTCTTACATTTTTGGTGGGATGAAAACTAGTACAATCATTATGGAAATCAGTATGGTGATTTCTCAAAGAATTAAAACTAGAAATTCCACACAGCCTAGCTCTGTCCCTGCTTGGAGTCTTCTCCAAAGAGCTAAAGTCATCATAGTACAGCAACACTTTAACACAAATGTTTATAGTAGCACAATTCCTAATAGCTACACCCTGGAAGCAGCCTGTACACCTATCAACAGATGATTGGATAAAGAAAAATGTAGTAATCTATTTATGTGTACTGGAATACTATGTGGCTGTAAAGAAGGACAAATTTGAGAGATTTGTAAGAAAATGGAAAACAATCTTGAGTGAAATAAATTGGACATGCAAGCTTGAATACCATATGGTATCCCTCACTTGAGTGAGGCAAAGTATGACCAAATAGGAACATAGAGCTCATCTAACAGGGAAAGAACCCAAGGGAACAAGGAAAAGGCAAATGAGAAGCGAAGAGGAACTGGGAGGAATAAAGATATGTCAAATACAGGAACCTAATAACCAAAATCAGTGTAATGAACCAAAATGAACATGGGAGTACAAGTAATTCTTCAACATAATTATACTATTTCTACTGAATACATTCACAAATAGTAGCATTGCTAAATCTATTGATACTTCTATTTGTCATTTTTTTAAAGAACTTTCATGCTGTTCTCAATAATGGGTATGTCAATTCACATTTCTGTTAACAATAGGAGTTTCTTTTTCACCATATCCTAGCTGACCTTTGTAAACTGTATATTTTTTTAATAATAGGTATTTCAATACTTGTTAAGTAATATTTCACTGTTGTTTGAGTTTCTGGATATTTAATAGCTATGATATTAAATATTTTTCATATACTTCATGGCAATTTACATGTTTTCTTTTAAGAAATGTATACTATAGACATTCCTCTATCTGTAAACATGTTCTTAACATTTTATTGAAACTGAAAACATAAATGTACATTACCTTTTTAACATTTGATCTAGAATCAAGATTTTTTCCTATTGCACAGATCTGTAAGTGCAATTTTGTTATGTTTGATTTTTTGCTTGTTAATGTTTCAGATTCTTTTTTTGTATGTGCTTCATTAAATTTTTTAGTTGACTTGTAACAATTACCTTCACTCATTTTTAATTTTTTTCCATTGAGTTAAGTGCCTTACATATTTCAGACATCAATCCCTTAGCAGATGTATAATTTCAAACTATTTTCTCAGTATTACCAGGATATAGCATTATTTTGTTGATTGTGTTTTTTTTTTCTTTTGCTTACAAAAAGCTCTTTATTTTGATGTAATTCTATTTGTCCATTTTTGGTTTTGTTGCCTACAAATTTGAAGCTATATCTAAAACTCATTCCCTATACCAGTAACATGTAGATTTTTTCTTGTTTTCTTCTCAATGGTTTACATTGTCATATCTTACCTTTCTGTCTTTAACATATTTTGAGGGTTTTTTTGTATATGATGTGATAATACAAAGGTTAACTTCAGGCTTCCTTGGTATAGATACCTACTGGACTCAACATCATTTATTGAAAATATTGTCCTCTCCACTTTATGGGTGTGTATTTGAGCCCTTTGTCAAAAATCAAATGAATGTAAACATAGATGCTCTATTCTGTTCTTATACTCTATGTGTCTTTCTTAGACCAATATTTTGATGGTTAGTTTAATGTTTTTAAAAGCTAAACGTTTTGCATGGAGTTGTCTAAATTTATTTCCTTGTTGGCCTTAAAAACACACAAAATATACGTCCTTGAATTCACCATATGTTACTATTATGGTTCTAGTCTGTATGAATCATATACGTTCATTTGCTTAAGTTTAATTTTTCTGACATTTAATAAATTTAGATCAGTATAATTTATTTTTAATGACAAGAATATGGTTTTTCTATTATCCTTTCTCTAAGTTTATTTGTTTGTTATATACTGCATATATCTGTTTATACATTTGTAATATGAATACACAATAGAAATAAAAGGCAAAATTTAAATTTCAATAAAGAAATCAAAAAATATAGAATAAACCCATAATTAAAGCCATATACAATTTCATTCATCTCATGCTTGCAATATTTAGATATTTAATTTCAACATATCATCATACATAAATACCTCTACATGATTTCAAAACAAGAAATATCCTTTCATTTTGGTAAAATATCCTTTCTTTTTAACATATTTCTGAGTCAGGCAATCTGAAATAGAATCCTGTATTCTGCTATCTATTTGGATTACATATTTTTCTCTGATTTTTTTCTATTATCTTTCAATTATTTTTCTTTACCATGCTTTCTTCTTTTTGACTCTTGTAGCTATCTGACTTTGCTGTATTTTTGAAGATTACTTAGTGGTTCATACAAGGAATCCCTGGAGAACCATCTGTATATAAAAGACTTGCTGAAGTTCTAAAGAAATGTTTGTCATGTTGCCATCTCCCTGAGTGACATGCCTGATCGTAAACTGTTTCAAAGTATGAAATAATCATCCAGGGAAAGTAGTACTTGCAAACAAAATGACTTGCATATGTAAAAATAAAATGTTAATTCTGCAACACTAGACTTTATGTATCATGAGTTTTGGCAAAATAAAACAACTCAGCTATAGTATCTAAAAACATGGATTTTCAGAAGAGGGGTTTTTTGTAATTCTTATGAACACTGTTGTGTAAGAAAACTAAAAAGTTCTTTCAAAGTGTGCAATTCAAATTCTCAAATGAGTATAGTCTTTGAAAGTTTTAAAATCTCAGTGCTTTTAATAACTAGATCTTAACAAACAACTGAAAGATTTTAATCCCATTTTAGTAATTAAAATGCTCAAAATCATATGAGGGTTGGTATTAGCCAAAAATATTTTACTCAATAACAACAACTATAATAATGTGACTTTTCAGAGGAGTAAGTATAATGATAATTGACTACAGCCAGCAAATTTTGGAAGTCTTATTAGACAGATATATAGATATATAGATGGATAAATATCTAAATATATTGACATAGACATATGCATGTTTTGAATGAATTCTCGTTTAATTCTATATGGCTAGATAGGAAGAGGGAAGGCAGTACAAAATAGAAAGCATTTTGTTTCATTTGTCACTTTAGGTATAAAGAGAAATGATAACTCATTAGCATTAAAAGCAAATATAAATGAAATGCATAATATTTAAATCACTGCCAAATTTATGCATCTTAAACTTTGTTGACAGCATCATATTGAAATTTGCGTATTCATAGGTTTTAATCTATAGTCTTTGGATTTTGTTATGAAAAGAAATTTCAAAGAAACTATTTGATTCCCACTTTAGAGGAAACAGGTATAGGCAGGAAAGTCACAGAGTCAAAAATTAAGATTTGAAACTACATCTGCTAATTCTTTTTTCAGCGTCTTAGAACTCATTTTGATGCTCTTCTCTGTGTAGCACTGCTCATGCTATGGCATGTGACACAGTTGAAACAAGAATGCGCCCTGCTTGGCAGACGCTGGCAGTGAGGAAAGGTGAAAAGATACATATGTGTCGTATTTGATGGATGCTGTTTCCTACAAGCAAAGCAGCAAATTCCTGAAGACTTCTGGGTACTAATAATATTAGAATGAATTTATTCCGAATGTGCTTTGGACCTTTAAAAAAGTTCTTTTTAGTTTCTTTGAAGATGATTATGTATTACATATGAATAATTTTACTAATTTAATGATATTAAGGACAGATTTGCAGTTATGGATTATCCATTACCATGCTACTGTATTCTTGAATACATTTCTAGATATTTCACTCATCTTTTATTTCAGACTGTTCCATTGTATTCAAAAATTTATTTCATTTTCATTCTACATACAGTCATTATTATTGTTGCTTAGCAATGTTACATTTGATTTCCTCAGATTATTTATGTTTTTTTCTATTTGTACATGTTCTGGAACAATAAATTAACATTAATACTATTTATTCTAAATTTCTGAAATTTTTAAAATAATTCCTAAGCATGATGCAATTAAAGGTGTTTTTTGTACTTTTTCAATCATTCAAGAAAATTGAAATTTAAAAACTTATTTTTGGTGAAATTTATATTTTTGCTGGATTTAAAATTTTTTTACAAAAGTATATAAAAGAGACCTCTACTTTTGTTATTTATTTTCCTATATTTTTCTTCATAATTATTTATTTTATTAATTTTTCTTGTCTATCTTACAATGAAAAGCTTTTAGTTATTTTCAAGGAATGAGGTTTTGTTTTACACTTTTATGTTATTAAACCATTTCTACTATTTTCTTTTGGTTTATATTATGATACATTTTGTCTTTATAGTTATTTATTATATCTCATTTCATTTACAGTTTATAACTACAAATTTTTCTCAAAATACATTTTTTATTTCTATAAGTTTTATATTTTTAGTTTTCATATCATTGTTAGAAATTTTGCCAAATATTTGTGTTAATAACATGTTTTAGTAATACATTTAATATTACTTTAAATAAAATTTAGTTTTATAATATTTATTTAAAATTTTTGTTGTAGGCCTTAGGAAAATTCATTACATTTAGATTTCAGTTTTTCTCATGAAGCAAAAAGATATTAGTTTTCTTTAGAATAGTGATCTTATTTGAGGTAAAATTCAACTGAAATGCATTTATTGCCACTCTATCATCAGGTGATCTAAGCAGTTACTAATTTTTATGCATCTCAATTTTCTTAAATCCGAAGTATGGATAATAATAGGAACTATGTGGGATGGTCCACATGGATATTATTTTTGCCAAGCCCAATACTACAGCAACTATAGTTAGTTACAATTTATCCCTCCATCATGACTAAACACAATTTAGATGAATTCCAGATTCTATATTTCCATCACACCAATTTACCAATCAGAGTAAAACCACTTTCCTAAGATGATGATTACAATTTTCATTACATAGTAATTTTTCCAATAGATATCTGCATAAATATAATGACATACTTAATCTCACAGTTATATTTCTCCTAACTTGTATTTACTTCAAAAATTTAGTATAGCAGCAGAGCATGAGAATATGTATCAGTGTGCTGAAATTTTGATAAAGGAGGATAATCTCTGAAAAATGTTATCCTGAATTTTGAAGGAACTGTTGGTAGAGACATAGAATACGATTCTTTCTCAGCAAAAAGGTTATGCATTCATGTATAATTGATCACTGTCTCTAAACTGTGTTCCATTTTGCTTTGTTTATATATTCATCTCCACTGAGACTTAACTTTTCTTATAGCAGAAACAGTGCACAGTGAAGAGAATTTAGCCATGTTTGGGTTTTACTGAGAAGAATAAAAGAAAACAAAGATACATGCTAAAAGTTGTTCTAACTTAGTATTCTAATGTTAATATAGGAAATTATTCTTCCACAAACATTTAGTCCTATGACACCTTTATAGTAAGAATATTGTGCTCAGTTACATGGCTTGTTTCAGCCTAATCATGAGCAAAATATGGTTCTTCATAGTGTATTTTAGCTCCCAAACATGTGACTTGGTAAGTAAGATCCAGAGGATTAAAAAAAGAGACTGGGGGTGTAGCTCAGTAATAGGTTGTTAGTGTGCAAAACCATGGGTTCTATTCTGTGCATGTGCACACACACGCACACACACACGCATGCACACACACACATGCACACACACATGCTCACATACACACACACACATGCACACACACAGGAGAGCTGTTTTTGGCAATTGGGCTAAACTTTTATCTTTCTGCTATTGCAAAACAAAATACACCTAGGCTGTTATTTCTATCTAAAACAGCATTTTTTTTCTTCCTTTGCTCTGGGCAGAAAATGCCCACTTTACCCTAGAGGTTTTAGACCAAGAAGGGTCAGAGACATGTGGAGCAGATGAGATACAACATGTAATTTGGAGGCAGGCCCAGTCAAGCCCAAACTAAATCAGCAGAATCCCAGCTAACCCACAGATATATGAGCAAAAATAAATGAGATTTTAGTGGATTTTATAATACAATGATCACTAGCTAATAGAGTAAGACACAATGATGAATTTTCAAAAATAAATAGAATAAAATATAACAATAGAAATATAAGAATGGTTATTGCACAGTAAGAATGATAAAGTAATTATTAAATTTAATTGAATTTAGATACACATGGATGTTTAAATTTCAAAAATGTATGTTTTTGGTCACAATTTAAAAATGTAGTTCATACTATGCTTCATATTTTTTTAAGAATTGTAACACACTGACCTGAATGAAATTCCTGATGGATGCCACAGGGTAAATTTATGCAGGGTAATTTTGCCATTTACCCTGCATAATCAACCTTTTTTAACCCCTGAAGTAAGATGAAAAAGGAATTCTCATTATATTTATAGATCAAAGAAATTATAGGGAAAATAAGATGGATAAAGTACTGGGTATTAAAATATATTCTCTTTTTGATATCTAAAGAAAAGATATTTAGTTGATAACAAACTGAGTATAATTCAATACTGCAATATGACTATTAAAATATCTGTGTCACACAAAGCAGCTGTAGAGAAGCATACTTGAGATGAAAGACCATATTCAAGTTCCATTCTGTCAAAAGCAGGTCATCCTTGAAATAGTAGATTAATTTCAGTATATTGAAATATCTGTGTTAAAATCTGTACCTAACACTAAGAGTTGGTTGAATATATAATTAGTAAGAGATGATGTGAAAAAGGTCATACGTGACGAGGAGTTTGGCTCATGCTGGAAGAAATTCACAGGCACAAGAGTGCAAGGGTCCCTTCTGGGTGGAAGGTGGATTAGACATCTGTGTTACTGCAGAGGAGTTTGCTACATCTTGCTTAGCACAAGGGTTAACTTTGTGGCTGTAAGAGTAATGTAATGGAGTGTTAAACCAAAGTGAAAACATGTTAGTGGAGAATCATCAACATTTCCTCAAACTGAAGAAGCTTTCTTTGTGAGATGTGATTTCAGAAGTCATTTTATTTACAGATCCAAGAGGAGTACTCTTAGAACAGGAAAGCAGATGAAAAGACATACAGAAAGGATAATACACTTACTTTTAAAAAGTTAGCTAGAATATAAAGAAGGGGATGCTTTGAGAAGTAAATGTTCACACCTCTCAGGCAAAGTTAGGGAAGACGGCAAATTTTTGAACGGAAACAAATGGAAGAGCCCTTTATGAGACAGAAAGGACACTCGCAATGGACAGTTTCAGGACAGGCCAGAGCTGAAGCATAGATGAAAAGATTGAAATGAGTCAAAATTTTAAAAGGCTCGCAGGAAGTTCTGGTGTTCTATTACACAATGTGGTAACTTTAGGTAATAATGCCATGTATTGTTTTAAAGACGAAATACAAGGATTTTGAGTGTTTTCATCATAAAGAAATGAAAAATGGAAAGATGGATGTGTTTGACCTGCTCTGCCCATTGCACAATGCACACATATATCAGAACATAACATAGGACATTATAGTTATGCATAATCTTTAAGTATCAGTTAGCATTTTTTTAAAGCTTTAAAATTTAGAATGTTTATTTTTCAAACAGTATTTATTAACATATGTAGTTTAAAATATGAATTTAATTCTGAGACCTCATCTCAGGCTGAACATTTGCAATGTTTGATATTTTAGGGCATTTCATGTTCCTTTAATGAAGACATCATGCACTTAAAATGGCATAGGATCACTTTTTTAGTTATTTATGTGAGAAATTGTTTTGAATAGTAACTGTCCTGATGGAAAAGTTTGAGGATCATAATGGGAGTCACTTTAATTGTTTTACCAGTCCTTCTCAATGCTTCCTAGGAATTACTAGACATGCTGGATTTCTAGCAGGTATGGAGATCTTACTCTGTTTTCCAAAACTAGAATATCATCTACAGTGGTCAATATTGTTCTCCTCCATCTGCTGGAATAGTGTCAGTTACTTGGTTTTAATTAGTGTGTAATGTTACATAATTATAATGATGCAACGTTTTCCTTATTTTATAAAACATTTTAATATCAATTCATATATTTGTATTAAATCAATCTACTACTTCACTAAAACATATATTAAGAATAAAAGCTAAAACTCTTACACAGGTCATTAATCACACTTTCCAAATTCAAAGACCCAACTAAAAGCTAAATTTAGAACTTAGTTTGTTTACTTGCATTCTGAATGCATTATTTTCCTAAAGAAAATTTCTTGAGCCCATATCCTGATGATGAGACTTATTTTCTCAAAACCACAATCCTTGATCTTTTCATGGTTTTTAACCACTGAAACTCTAATTCTGTAATTTGAAAATGTTAAAGCATATGGATCTTCAGCTCAAAAAAAGTCAACAAAATAATGATTTGGATAAACCATCAGTAGAATGGCAAATTGAATGAATTCATTTGCAAATCTGGAGTTAAGAATTCTTGCTCTGCATGTACATGGAGTTGATGAAGATCAAACTTTCTGTGTACTAGGCCATTTCCAAATTCTCTCTTCTTTCTTCTGAATTTAAATTTTTAAGGTAGCTGAACATTTTACTTTACACTTTTAAGATATCATGGTATCAACATGAAAATTTGAAACCACTCAATATGATTAATATAAAATTGGTCATGTAAGACAATTTTTGTTCTGTTTCTAGTGAAGACAGTTGAAAAATCTGCATGGAGTAGCAATAACTGAAAAGTTAACTGTTAGCCAGACCTAAACAAAGACTTTTATATTATTTGAAGGTCATTTATTATAAAATAGATCACACTTTCCAAATTCAAAGACCCAATCTAAAAATAGACATCTGCGATTATCACGCACTTCTCAGATGCAGAAACAAAAATGATAAATAATTATATGAAGAAATGTTTGACATCATTGGCCATTGAGAAATGTAAATTAAAGCAACACTGAGATTCTGTCGCACTGCAGAAAAAATGGCTGTCATCAAGAAATCAAACAATAGCAAATGCTAGTGGGCTAGGGGAAAAAGGAACACTTCTCCACTGCTGGTAGGAGCATAGAGAGGTACAACCAGTGTGGAAATCAGTGTGGAGATGCCACACAAGATTAGGAGTGGAGGCTTCATTCAAGCCAGCTATTCCCCTTCTGGGTATTTTCCAAGAAAATTTAAAACATGCCCAGGGATATATGTGCATCCATGTTTTTTGTTTGTTTGTTTGTTTGATTGATTGATTGATTTTTATTGTAAAGAGAATAAAACAAAATAGAACAAAGCATATCAGAACAAAACAATGCAAGCAACACAGGTTTTTAAAAACAAGACAACAAGAAATCTACCTTGGCTACCACAATGTCTCCTGCCCTCCCCCAAATAGTTATCCATATCTTCACATAAATTGAATTCAAACAAAACAAAACAGTTTAAAACTGATCAAAACAAAAGAATGAAAGCATTACTGTCGTTTAAAACCAGACAATAGGAAAATCAACAATGGCTACTATGGTGTCTCTTGTTCTCTTCAAAATAACTGTCTGTACCTTCACACATACTGAAATCAAATAATAGAAAACAGATTAAAACTATTCAAAACAAAGAATAAAAGAATTATTGGACTTCACTACAAGATGATAGGAAATCAGCAATGGCTACCATAATGTCTCATTTTCTTAAAGGTAGTTGTTCATACCATTACACGTAATAAAATCAATTCTTGTAAATTCTCTAGGAGAAGTTCCAGGCATGTATAAGTCTATACATCTACACTTTCTGTATTGGAAAAACAAAATAAAACAAAGCAAAATAGAAGAAAAATAAAAGACAACAGAGACAAAAAAACAATAACAAATAGCCCAAAACAATAACAATATAGGCTTTCAAAACAAGGTAGTAGGAAAAATTAAAAAAAAATAAATAAACTTTAAGTGAATAAAAATTTATGTTAGTCAACACAGTCAGTAAAACTAAATAAATTTATAATCCTCAAACAGAAGAAGATAGACATTTACAAAAAAAAAAAAGGTAGTAAGAACATAACTAAGGTTGATATTTCATATAGTGATTTGCAAAAGAGTTACTTAGGTTATCAGATATAAACATGAAACACTGATCTAATCTTATGAATGCTGTTTTGTTCCAAGAACTAATAGAATTAGTAGTACAATCATCTTAGTTATCTTAAGTGTATATATACAAATTTATATATTTTTTAATTTTCCTTCCTTTTCCTTTTCTCTGAGTTATTTTTTTCCTATCTGAGCAGTTTCTCACCCTTTCACAGTATTAATCAAAGATTTTGCATCTTATTTCCTCTTTCAGTTTCTTATATGAGGGAAACAATGTGGTATTTACACATGTGAGTTTGATTTATTTCATTTATAGAGGGCCAGGGATTTAGCTCAGTGGCATAAATGCCTGCCTGGCAATCACGAGGTCATGAGTTTGATCCCCAGCACCAAAAAACAAACAAACAAACAAACAAATAAATAAATAAAGATTTCACTTATGGGTACGGTCTCAAGTCACATTTCTTTACCTATAAAAGCCTCAATGTGATCTTTCTTTATAGCTGAGTAATTTTCCATTGTATAAAAAAGTACCACACCTTTTTTATCCATTCCTCAGTTGATGGGCATTATGCATCCACGTTTTTAGTGGCACAATTTATAATAGCCAAATCTTGGAAACAACCCAAATTCCCATCAATAATGGGAAATAAATACTGAATAATGGGACATAAACTTGAGGCTTTTATAGGTAAATGGATGCAACGTGACACCATACTCATAAATGAAATAAATCATACACTCATGTGTAAGCAGTGTATTGCCTCTTTAGTGTAAGAAAGTAAAAAGTTTGATAGTATACAAAGTGTATAAAAGTCAACACCAGAAAATATGAAAAATTCTTAGAAAGGGAAAGAAACTGATCAAAAAGAAAGAACACCTGGGAAGGGAAAAAGGAAAAAAATAAGAGAAAAGATGGACAACTATTCCAGTCATGTCTGTTAGTTTATCAAAAAGAACAGTTTGTGTTTCCATTTTTCATTTGTTTGATCATGTTTTCATGCCTATATCTTCTAATCTGAACAACTACTTTGAAGATAAAGATACAGGACATGTTAACCAGTAGTAAGGTTATATTATTTTGTTTTGAAATTCTGTGTCATCATTTTTTTTTTTGGTTTATAAAATAAAAAAAAATTGATCACAGATTTGAATATAATCTATTTTTTCTTTAAAGAAAATTTAATATAAGAGTAAAATAGCTAAGCTTTTATAGAAAATTGTAAATTGAAAACACAACCGCAGCCACTTTGACCTTTAACAGAAGCAGCCATCAATTGTCTTTACAGCCTTCTTTTTCTTTTGCAGAAAAGATGTAGATAGGTTGAGATCAATAGCTCATCTCCATTGTTTAACAAGCATGCAAGGAAGTGTTAACTTGTTTTGATTTGTTGTTTTGTATGCAAGTTCCCAGACTATAAAAAGATGGGTTTGAAATAGTTGACTTCTCTGTAAAATGATAAAATTTATATTTATTTTCTTTATTGTCTTTTGCTGTTGGAATTCTGGAGGGCAAAGACTAGGGAAAGAAAGAGAGTAGAAGTATATTGAGAAATATAAAGCACAAATAAATACAAATGGTTTATAGGTTTAAGAAAAATATATGTCAAGTATTTAATTTTAAGATTTTTTTTTGGCTACTGTAATGTGAATTCTCCAAATCTTGGTATAAATGGCTCTTTAAAAAGTCAAGAGCAAGCATGGAGAATTTTATGTGAATTAACAGAATTTTATGTGGAAAAGTAGTCAACAGTTATGGGGAATGTGCTAAGTTTGAGGTAACTTTGTGGATGCTGAATCTTGGTCACCAAATTGATCATGAAAACCTCAACACCAGAAAATATGAAAAATTCTTAGAAAGAACAGGATTAGAGTATCAGGACTAATAACTAGATTATATACAGATAAAAATGTAGGTATGACATTAATCAATCCACTGAAAGTATTCAATTTGTTAACTTTATTAAGCTTCAACATCGTAGGTTCTCCAAAATTTCAGAAGTTCATCTTTCTTATTAAAATATCAGCTGCCTTCATGATAAATTTTCTGTGAGAGTCAGGGAATAGTTATAAAAATATGTTCTTCTTTAGACTCCATTAACAAAGTTAGGAACCATCACTCAGAAAATATTTTCAGTACATTCCGAATGTTAAAGGCAATAACTAGCATTCCCCAACAAGAAAAAGTCAATGGAGGTTCATAGATCTACATCTATCCATAATATCTGCTTTACTATAATCAATGTTTGTAATGTCACAAAGTTTCTGAAAATGTTCTGTATACTGCATACTCTCTGTTTAGGTTTTTAAAAATTAAGATGTTCATTTTATGGATATATTTTAATATATTAAATGTATTTTATATACATAATATCATTCCTTATATATGAAATATCCAGCAAATTGAAATTCAATGTATCAGAAAGTAACTTAACAAAATGAGGAATGAATATCACTGTACATAGAATGTCTTTTTCTAGTGATAAATGTGCTCTAAAACAGGATAGTAATAATGGCCATATGACTCTATGAATTTACTAAAATAATTGAATGATATACTTTAAAGGGAAATTTTTTTCAATATGTAAATTGCATACCAATAAAGGCAGCACAAGTATGTGAGTACACGCAGAAGTATCAAAAGCAGATACAATCTTATAGGCCATTAACTGGAAATCCCATGGACACTGGATGAATCCACAAATATTTCCTGATTACAGATGTATAAAATATGTTCATCATTAATTAAATGATTTAGAATTTATATCCTAAACTCAATTAAGTAATTATAGAGTGAAAATATATTTGTGATACCAGAAAAATGAAATAAAATTGGTAATTTTAATGGCATGGTTATTCTTCAAGGTTAAGTCTTAGTAATTGTCTAAAGTGTGTTTTCTTTGAAACATAAAGTTAACTCATGTAAACCTCTGAGTTATCATAAGATTTAACTACTCTTATGGCTTGTCCCCAGGAAGGTAATCTTCCAGTGTCTCATGTGGTCATAGGTAGGGCTTTTTCAAAGGCGGCTCCATCTAGATTATGAGGCTGGGATTAATTCATGGTGCAATGCTAGGCTCAAGAGCACTAGAATTAAGGGTGTGAGTGCTACCTGTCCTATATAGTCTGGGTGAGCTAAAAAGGGCAGAAAGAAACTTAATTTCTTTTGTTATTGTTTTTGTTTGTTGGTTTTGCTATCTTTTGCCTGTCATGTTTCCCTTCTGTGATTCCCCTCTGCCATGTCACCCTGCATTGGAGCCAATCGGATATGTACTGAAACCTCTGCAGACTGAGCCAATAACTTTTCTTCCTTTAATTTTGTCAGATATTTTGTGTCAGTACCAAGAAAAGTAACTAAGATGCTCCTTAATAAGTTTTTAAATGTGTAGGCCTCTGGGAATGCGCTTGTTAGCCATGTATTATACAAGATAGTTAAAATTTATACAATGTAACCTCAGAATGGCATTTGGAAATGGCTAGAAATTTAAATTATATATATATATATATATATATATATATATATATACACATGATGGTTACAGTCTCAGGCATTTCATATTCAAAAAAGTATAATTTCAGTATTAACATTCTTCTGTTCTTATTTTTTAACAAGGGAAGTATTTTAATCATTGGATGTATAATATTTCCCTTCAGTCTGTTTCTCCATCTGTGTCTTCTTTGTATAGTATATATTCATATTGGCAGAGAAAAGAATGAAAGACAGAAATATCTTCTTTGTCAGTTCATCTATCACGGAACCTTGAAGGAATGTGAAACAGTGGTTAAATTGGAATGAATTCCAGGGAGGCAAGATGGAATTTGCATCTCTATGTAAATATCACTCTTTGAGTATACTTCCTTCAGGAGTATAACAGAATGAGCAACTGATAGAAAAGGAGACCAATATTCTCTTTAGCATTACATAGACCTTTAAAGGAGTCGTTTCCTGTGTGGCCATTCTCTTTTTCTTTTTTTTTTTCCCCCTTTTTCCTGAAAGAAAGATTTATAAGCTATCAGTCAGTTTTAAAAGGCTATTTTTTAATACACTCTCTTTCTTCCCTGTTTGGTCAGGTGACAAAGATCAGGCAAGTATCCCCCATTCTAAACTACTCTGAAATGAATTCAAAAAGAGAAGGGTTGGATATAGCTTTCAAATTCTCATGCTCAGAAAGAAGCAATTGTGACATCAAGACCATGTTCAGTAACTATGTTAAGGACTTATACTCAATTAATCACAATGTACAACCCTTTGGAAGGATCTCTAGTGCCACTGAAAATATATTAAAAATCAACAACAGGTATTGCCACATAATTAATGATTCATTTTGGCTTTTGACATTATAAAAATTAAGTTTCTTATTTTAAAATGATGACTTTCTTTAACACTCAAAGTCATACACACATGCATACACACACACACCCTTCCTATACGCACGTAGAGACATAAAGGTGTGAACATGTGCATACATATGCAGCCACACATGAAGCGTTGCATATACGTACATAGGGAAGCTGATTTTAGGAGTCAGTTTTCCTCTCCCTCAGACACAATACCTGACACAATTTAAAGTAGGAAACATTTAGCTCACGGTTACAAGATATTTCAGTACTTGAACAGAAGTCTCATAGGGAAAAACCTCTTGACAGAGGGCATGCTGAGGGAAAACTGGTTAGTGTGTGGCAGGCGGAAAGCAAAACAAGAAAAAGTGCCACAGCAAAAGGGGTGAGGAACCAGGCAGATGCCCCAAGGGGAAACCTGCATGACCCAGGCAGACACACCTAGAAAGTGCTACAGCAATCCTTGGGGTGGATCCCAAAGCAAATCAAATTTAAACTCTACTTACCTGCCAAACCAGGTGTCTACTATACTGTATATATTATAGAATACACCAATAGTATTTTCTCATCATTCCCAACGAGGTTAACCCTTGCTCATATACTAAGGCTATCATACTTTGGAGCATAAATTAAGGACCAAGTATTTGTTAGTTCCAGATTCCAATCTCTCAAGGCAGCTACGTACTTTGTTTCATACTGTAAAGCTGTACCTGCACTTTTCACATTGCCTTTCGCCCTTAAGTGAGCCCAGGCTTTCTCCCATGAATAAACCTAGTAATTTAAATAGCTTTCCAATCTCGATTTTCTGTACTATATGGTAAATCTACTTGGTGTTCATCTGTGGGTCTTGTTGTTAGAGAGCACCTGTGAAAATTCTATTTACCTTTTAGAAATTACTCTAGACTTCATGAGGGAGGCAGTTGTTGTTCCATAAGTTTATTCCTCGTGCTTTCCCTGCCAAGATGTTACAAGGTTTTCCTTAAACTACCTTAGCTCCCTTTGAGACTGCAACTTAGCTCCTCTTGAATCAGTGTGTATTCTGTTCTATTTTTGTAACATAAGATGATAAGTTTTTAGTCTATGTATCATTTTAATAAATAAATAGACCACAAATAGCTGTCCAGAATTCTTGTTCTTTCTTCTGAAACACTGTTTTACGTATGTCTTCTTCCTTCAGTGATCTTTTTTAAGTGTTGAGGAAACTGAAGAGAGAACAAGCTAACGTCATGTCATTATTTTGCTCTCCAAAATGAAGTAGTATTAAATGTCACTTCTCAGGATAGTGCCATGTGTGTATTAGGCATCCACAAATATGCTTGAGTTTAATAAAAAATAAATAAAAACATAAGCCAAAATCTTACATTGATACTCTCAGTCATCACTCTGACCTTGTCTGGACCCTTTTCTCCATGGTACAAAAATAGTTGTAAAATAAACAAAAATTTAAAAATTATGTTTATGACAATATTCAAATCAGACAAGTATGAAAATCTAGAACTATCTGCAGTATCTACCATTGTTCCATAATTCAACACTGATTTCCATTTGCTGAGTATTCTTTATCCTAATTCTATTCTGCAGTCACTCAAGCTTTAAGGGAGGTTATTGATCAGACAAGGATCATATTCCGTTCACAGGAAGATCTGTTCAGTTCAATTTGGGAACCAAGACTTTGTCCTTAACATATTGAATCACTGGCTCTAACAGAAGCTTCACCAATTAAAGGCAGCTTCTCAGTTATTATGTTTTTGCCAAAGAGGCCAAATAAAGCTAAAGCACATATTCTTGGCTGACTTCTCTGTTGGAATTATTTTGTTACCCTCTAATCTGTTTTTACCAATCATCGATCTGTTACCTCTTCCTCATATTAGTATGTTTTCCTCTCATTCATCATTGTACTAGGATTCAACTTTATCCCAGGAGATGGCTGGGAAGACATCTTCAGTAAAATGTTTTCAAAATCTTTCATCATCTTTCTCCAAAGTGAAGTCTTGGCTGTAATTTAAAGTATAGAGTCACACATGAACTAAATGATTTGGTCCCCAGCATCAACTGCAACAATTACAGAGTTAGATATTTTTAAAGACTCAGAGGACCCTAAAATTTTGTTGTGGAGGGCTTGGGAACTTTAAGGAAGGCAAAGGCTTTGTTCAACAGGGGAAAGAAGATGAAGACAATCATCATAGTGATCCAAAACTTTCAGGCAATGTCTGTGGTCTTTTTTCCTATAGAGAAATCAATTTGTCTTTATGCTTTGAACTATCATGATTTGTGCAAATTATTTCAAACTCAAAGGAATCCCTGCACTGTGTACTAGGATGAAAGGTGGAAGAGTCCAGTGGCCATCTGTGCACAGAAGATCCAGTGGCAAGCAACTGTCAAAGATGTGCAGGCTCTCTAGAGTCTCTGGTGTGAGTCTGCATTGGAAGACTGAAAAGTCTGCTCCGGAAGGTTGAAGAACCTGGAGACAAATTTTCAAAAGGCAATGACAAAGACTGGAACTCTTTCACAAAAGAAAACACTTTCTTTGTTTCTATTTGTTTTGTTTTGTCCAAGGTGAAAGCTTATTAGTTGGTACCACCTACATGCACAACAAATCTCCCACTTAGTTTTCTGATCTATATGTCAATCATCCACTAAGACTTTCAGCACCTACTAATTTGCCAAGCGATTCTTACTCACATCAAGTTGACAAATCACAATTAGTGATCACCAACCCATTCCAATTGTGTTTAGGTAAGGACTTGTGACCTGTTTCTAAGCCCCCTCTAATCATGTCTCATTATAGAAGATCCATTTTACTAACATACTTACTGCCAGGTTTTTCTCTCCTTCCTAGATTTGAAGAAGAAAGCTACCATCAACACTACATCTTTAAGGAAATAAAATCTGCCAACAAACTGTCTGAGCTTACATGCAGAACTTTCCAGCTGAGGTTCCAGATGAGAATCTAACTCTGGTCACCATTATGATTGCTATATTTAGAAAAACCAGGTAAGCCCTGCTGAGATGACAGATTCTCAGGAAATAATCAATAATGAGGGTTTTTGTGAGCTATTTTTAAGTAATTTTCTACACAACACAGAAACAAATACAGGCAGTTTGTTTATATGGGTTTGCTTCACTTGCACCTAAAAGACTGATTGCATTAGAACTGCTTTTTTTTAATTTTAGAAACAAAACAAAAAAGATAAAAATGATAACAGAATTTCAAAAAATAGAAAATTGTTTACTATATTGCATATTTTTATCTTGAAAGTAGTTCAGATTACAAGATTTAGGCATGAAAAAATGATCAAACAATCAGACAATGGGAGTACAAACTTTTTGTGATGAGCTAACAGACATTAGTAGCATAGTTGTCCATCTTGTATGTATTGACACACGCACAGACATGTTTGTATACATTTCCCTTCATTCCTTTCTCCTTCCTCTACCCGAGTGATTCTATCATTTTGAGCACTTTCTTTCCTTTTCATTTTCACAATATCTATTGTACATTTTGGATCTTATTTACTCTTTTTTTTATTTACTATAGGCAGCCAATATGATAAAAAAAATTCTGGGATTTCCTTAGAAAATTCTTTCCCAGCATTGCTCAGAGCAGTCAAATATTTCTGAATTCAAAATTGTATGATTCCTTTTACTTTTTAAATTATATATATGTAATTTTATATAGAACATATATATAATTTAATCATTTTATAATAGTATGTATATATTTTGGGTACATTATATTTTAATATATGTATAATATATGAATAATTATATAGAAATTTTTGAATTATTATTATTCATTATACATAAATGTTTGATTTCTACTTTTCTTCAGATATCACACCAAAATTCTGTTAAAGGTCCTCATTTTGTCTTCAAATATAACTAAAATTCCTCTATGCTTTTTGCTTCCTTCCATATCTTAGTCTAAAAGCATTTCAATTCTTGGAAATCTGATGTCAATCAAAGGCTTGACATTCATCTATGTATTTTTATTGTTCTGTAATGCTAACTCTTTGCTCCAGCAGAACTGCCTTATCTGACTTCTACTGTCATCTTTTCTCATTTCATACTATTCTCTCTAGTCCTTGGATAATTCCACCTATATTTCCCATTTCTGCAATTTAGCACTTTCTATTATCTCTTTCTGGAACACTCTTCACAAACTTTGTTCAGTAATTGACAGCACAAAGAAAAACATATCTCTTTACCACATTTTATTTTCTGTATTGAACTTCTCACAAGTTTATTTTCTTTTCTTTCTTTTATTTTCTTTTCTTGATATGTTATTTGTGTATTATCTGTATTGTTTTCCTCTATGCCAGTATCATGAAGTCAACATTGTATTCTGCTTGTTGCTGAATTTTTATCCCAGGGTCTGTAAGCATCTGACCTAATAATTGTCTTCTTTCTTTCTTTTTCTTTCCATATTCTCTGTTTGGTTCTCACTGTGTCTTTCTGTCTCGCAGTCTCTCTGATTGTCTCTGTCTCTTTGACTGTCTCTCTGTCTTTCTGTCTCTCTCTTTCTAACTTTTGTCTCTAGTATTTCAATTTCATTTTAAAATGTTATCTAATTAAATCAGGAACATCTGAGATTGAAAATGCATCAGCTATGAGCATTATACCTAAAGCAAAAAAGTGCTTATATTTTGGTAAGTATGTCAGGGATAAGAAAAACAAAGATCCTAAATAAAACACCAAACTCTAACAAAATATTTAAATGCTCCTAAAAAGTATAATAATGTTTCCTGGTGAAAACTGAGTTGACCTTAAGGATATTGAAGAATGGCATCTGGATAAATCAGTTCAAATTTTTCAAAAACAATCCTATAGCAGACAAATTAAAATTAGCAAGAGACTAAATTGAATCAATTTCCAACTCTCCCTTTCACCTACTTCCAGTTATAGGATAAGCCACTTATATTCTTTAACATTCTTTATTGGAAATGCTAGATCATAGGACAGATTCAGAGGCAATGACATTGAATTGCAGTTCTTTTGAAACTCTAAGCTTTTTTGTAATGTGTGAATAAACAGTAAGAAAATAAGCAATTGAGGAGTCATTCTCCAAGTAATTTGCACTCTCACAGTATCTTCTTCACAAAGTAGATGTATGCCTGAAAGTTCTTAGAGAACGTCCTAGTTTTTTGTTGTCATTTCACTAAACATTAAATTGATAAAATAAAGTAAAAAACACTGCATCAGAAGTTCTAATTTATTATGTATCCTTAAACTTAATGAAAAACACCCATTGAAATTAATTTTTATTTTCTATTTACAATTAAGGTAGTATCCAGACTGAAGAGTCTATATGATGGAGTCAGCTTTGTAAGCTTCTTAGTCAGTTTACTCAGCCCACGATTTTAGGTCCTAAGTCTTTCACCTTCTTATCCTCATATTGCTTTGCTCTTTATGATGTCAATAATTCTTTTATCTTTATACCTGATCAATCTCTTTTGATCAGTCTTCTTTACATTAGTTTTTCCTCTTACTTGTTTCCTTTTATTACTAATATTCCACTCAAGTGATGGCTCCAGTTAGATATTTACTGGACATGTGGGCTTAGCTTCTCTGTTTTGTCAAGGAACAAGCGCATATTTTAAATGAGAAGAAACACATTTTTTCAGTTACTTTATGAAATTCACTACATTTTCTATCAATCCGAGGCAAAGGTGGAGTTCACACTCATGAAAAAGCAATTTTATGAGCTAATTTTTAAGCCTGAAATCAGCAATTATTCACTGGTTGCAGGCTTTGTAATTAACGCTGTGTTTTAAAGCTAGAATCCTTGGAAAACAAGCCATAACAAAGTGTCTTTTCCTTCAAGAATGTTGTCATTTTGTTTGAGAAAAATGAGGATTGCTGACCACATACCCAAACAATTTGAAACCAATGTAAGTATTGAACTAGGTGGTTTATATGCAGATTACAGGTCACAAAAATATTTTTGAAAGAAAAAAAAATAACTGCATGTCACAAAATGGAGATACCACAGCTAGAATCAAGTAAATAACCAGTTTGATGCAACTGAAACAATGATTAAGGTCTTTTGACAGAAAATTTGGAAACATTCATTGTTTTAATCATGGGAACAGACTAAAAATAAACTTTCAAGGACTTTTTCAAGTTCTTGATTTTTTTTCTCATTAAACTTTGTTTTAATGGGTTTCAAAATTTGACAGATTTTTGCTCGTTATTTTCATTAAAAATGTTGATTTTATAAGCTATTTAAAAACTGCCACACACACACACACACACACACACACACACACACAAATGGTCCACAAAGCATTCTCCTTTCTGAAGGTTTTATGATGCACTGTTATCATTAATCAGTCTTTCACTGTTAAATTTAAATGGCCAATTGGGAGAAACAGTTCAGAGCCTGGGCTTTTGCCACTGATTAAGACTAGGGTCGCAGGTGTTGGGGATAATATTCACTTAGCCTTCTGAGCTTTCTGGGCAGATCTGGTGACCTTGCCAGCTCCAGCAGCCTTCTTGTCCACTGCTTTGATGACACCCGCAGCAACTGCGTCTCAAACTGCAAACAGTGAAATGACCTAGAAGTGGAGAGTCAGAGAAGCTCTTAACAAACACATAGGCTTGCCTGGAACCATGTCATTGACAGCAGCATCACCATATTTCAGAAATATGAGCCCAGCTTCCAGCTTCTTACCAGCCTGGCAATCAATCCTTACTATCAGCTCAGCAAACTTGTAAGCAATGTGAACTGTGTGACAGTCCAGTACAGGGTTAGAGCCAGCACTGATCTGGCCAGGATGGTTCAAGTTAATCCCCTGAGCAGGGAAACCAGCTGCTTCCATCAGTGGGTCATTTTTGCTGTCACCAGCAACATTGCCATGATGAACATTTCTAACAGAAATATTCTTCACATTGAAGCCCACATTGTCCCCAGGAAGCTTCACTTAAAACTTTACAGTGCATTTCAATGGTCTTTACTTCAGTTGTTGCATTGACTGGAGTGAAGGTGACCACCATGCCAGATTTGAGAGCACCAAATCTTGGCTCCCATGGGCCAAGTGTCCAACTGACCCACAGGAAGGTACCAATACCACCAATTTTGTAGACGTTCTGGAGAGGCAGCCGCAAAGTCTTGTCAGTTGGGTGAGTGGGTAGAGCTATGTAATGCAAAACTTCAAGCAGTGTGGTTCCAAAGGCACTGTCATCTTTATGAGTGACCTTCCATCCCTTGAACTGAGGAATATTAGCACTTAGGTCTAGCATATTGTCACCATTCCAACCAGAAATTAGCACAAAAGCTACCATGTCAGGGTTGTAGCTGATTTTTTAATGTAGGTGCTGACTTCTTTAACAATTTCCTTGTATCTCTTCTGGCTGAAGGGTAGCTCAGTGGAATCCATTTTGTTAACACTGACAATTAGTTGTTTCACACCCAGGGTGTAGCCAGAAGGGCATGCTCATAGGTCTGCCCATTGCTGGAGATACCAGCTTCGAATTCACCAGAATTTGAATTCATCAGAAGCAACAATCAGGACAGCACAGTCAGCCTGAGATGTGCCTGTATCATGTTTTTGATAAAGTGTGTCCAGAGGCATCAAGGAGAGTCACATAACACTTGCTGGTCCCAAATTTCTACAGGGAGACGTCAATGGTGATACCACACTCACACTTGGCTTTCAGCTTATCCAAAACCCAGGCTAATTTGAAGGAACCTTGCCCATCTCAGCAGCCTGCTTCTCAAAGTTTTCAATGGTTCTTTTGTCAGTGCTGCCACATTTCTTGATGAGATGGCCAGTAATAGTGGACGCGCTTGAATCTACGAGTCCACTGACAAGGATATCAATGTGAGTCTTTTCATTTTCCATGTTGCCTTTGATTTAGTGTTGGTTTTCACTACACCTGTGCTCTCATGGCAAACCCATTGTAGAAAAGGAGGTTTTTGATTTTGAATAGGCCATTAGTTTTATCCTAAAAACTTTCCTCTGCTTTGATTTTTTTTCTCAAAAAAGAATATAGGGATACTAAAAAATAAAGGAAGACACAAAAATTAGAAATTTTTACCTCTGCCAAGGAAATAGGTAGACATTTTGTAAAAACCTGGGATCTATCAATATCAAAAATGGTACTAGATGTAACATATTACCTCCTGTGCACATTTCATTTAAGAACTATTGAAAATCTTTAATAAAAATGTGGAGATAAGGCAAACACATACAGTCTTATCATTATCCCCACTACATAGTCACACACGCACACTACACGCCTCAGTCACATACAAAATAATCTCGCACTCTGCAGGCCACGTATCTCCTGTTCCTCTATCCACACAAGACAAGTGAGACTAAGTCCAACATATGCATGTCCTTTAGTTTTAGATGCAGAACCAATAGTTTTGGAAAGGTCAAGTAGGTCGCTTTCATTAAAATGGCATGAATTGTCTTTCATGCAAACTGTATTTTATTTTCTACATCTCTATTAAAGGAATCAACAGTGTTAACAGCTTTTTTATTCTGGTGATTTTTAAAGTGTATGTGTAATTCAGATCAACAGAAAGAGAGCATTTTAAAGTAAATGATACAGGCAGGAATTCAGTCAATCAGAAAAAAAAAGTCTTATTAAGTAGATAAATATCAAACACTATGCTTTCATGGTTGAGGAATTTTAAAAACTGATAGGTCAAAAGACAATATACAAGCTATAACCTGGACATAGACAGTTATTTTGCAACTGCATTTTAAAGGCCAGAGGAGTTAATGGAAGTTCTAGAGAATTACTTGAACACTGAAAGTTGTTCAGACCAAGAAGTCCTTTGATAGCAGACAAAAGAGTGATTGTGTAGTCTCTCCAGCTCCGGTTTTCTTGTTATCATAACTATACCATACAACTGAATACTGACCCAAGCAACTAAACCTGACTGACTACCATGTAAAAACTAACGTCAATAAGCACGACCTAAGTTTCTAAGATTTTCTAAAACAATCAGCCTAGAACCATCTTGAACATATATGGAATATAATCTAGTTGAGTCCTTGAGCATCTCTGAATCACTTGATGTATATTTATGCTAGAAATCTTTATTTACAACTAGATCCCTAGTTAATTCTTTAAGACCAAGTGAGTCTGTTATCAGATGTTCAGTAGCAAAATTAGTGTATTAGTTGCTTTCCCTAAATTTCTATCACAGCTTTTCCTTCCTCAATTCTGGCTTCATTCATTTTCTAGTATTGTTTCAAATGTCCTTTTATGGCAAGGTCTGATAGATTGTCAGTAGCCTTTCAGACTCACAATTACTATCTGTGCACCTAAAAGGAAATCAACTGAAAATTGATGATGCCACCTTATGAATCAATCGAACTCCCATTAGATTTCTGTAAAAGAGTAGAACCAAAGTGATGGACTCTAGACTACTGAGCATTGAGAGACAGAAGGGCATTCATCTTTCTGTCAACCAACATGTAAATCTCCATCTTAGATTGAGGAAATCCTTCATTGTATCAGACAGAACCTGGATCCTAATTTATATGCTGAAAGGCTCAGATGATTTCTTGGTAATCTTTCTGTTATTTGATTTCAACCATATGGATAAGAAGCCTGCAGTCCCATGTCTGCCAAATGGAGAATGTAAGTGACCACAAAATTGGTGATTTGTTTTATTTTCTGAAGCATCAAGGACAACACTCCTAGAAGTAGAATTCATGTACTTATGATACCATTTTCAGCCTCTGAAGTAAGATGTAGCAGATGTAATTTTAAAAAATAACTGCTAATTTTAAGGACTAAAGATGAAGATGAGTACTTTCCTTTTCAACTTAGTTTCTTTCCTTCTACTAGAAACTGAAACTTTTGTCAGACCTACAGGGCTTGCTATTCGCCCTTCAATGTGTCTCAAAATTTCTTACCTAAATGTATATTGAGGCTTCTTCATTCATCACATGCAAAACAGAGTAAGATAAATAAATGAAACAATAAAATTTCTATATTTTCAAGAGACAAACTAATGAAACAGGTAATGAAAGATGATGAACAATTACTAAGCTTAATGTTGGTAACATTTTAAAATTTTTCTAAGTGGTATTTGTATATACTATTCATTGTTGAGGAGATTTCACTTATGAGTTTTTCTTTTTAAAAAAAATGGCCCAATGTGAATTTTTCATTGTTCTAAGAAAGCACTGTAATTTAAAATTCCAAATCCATCATGATTTCAATTGATCTTTAAAAGGCATCTAAATGGGAAAAGCTGTATTTATATTCCTGATAAATATTCAGGAAAACTAAATTCATTTTATTGATTCTAGTGCTTAAAATTGTGTGTTAGTCATTAAAAGAAAAGCTTTCAACATTCACTGTTGATTTTCTAAAGGACCAAAAATAAAAGCAGCCTTTATATATATATATATATATATATATATATATATATATATATATATATACTGTGTAGGTTTGATAAAAATAATCTAGCCTGTATTGTCAATGTACTAGTGATTTTAAATATTAATTAATTAGAATCTCCTATTTCAAATTAGAAAATGTTAAAGTTCTTTCTAGGTAACACCTTTAAATTGCTCTTGAGTGATGATAATCTAGTAGGTTATTTAATCTATTGGAGGATGTAGTCCAACTTGTGTATGTTTTTATTTTCATCTTTATTCTTCTGCCAGGGAATCTTCTGAATAGTCCTACTTCAACAGATTGAGTGGAATTCTTAGATATTTACTATAGGAAAATTATTTTTAAACATATATACATATATATATATATATGTATATATGTATATATATAGGCATGGTACATCAAACCTCAAATAATTTATATATTATAACAAGAAGTGAATTTATCCAAGACATTATCTTTATCCTCGATAACTCAGAGCTGTCCATGGGAATGCTTGAAATTTGTGGCTTTAAAAAATTTCATTGTTATTTTCATTTCAAGATTCAAGTTTACAATTTTACATTCATTTTGGCCTCCTGTGTTAGATACTGAAGATTGTGGCTCTTCTAAATTCTGTGATACAAAATATAAATACAAATTTTGATATGTTCACAAAACCCAGGCCAAACTTGGTGTGTGTTCTTGTATGTCTAGTTGCCTCTGGTTCTGTCTCTCTAGAAAGTACAAGAAATACCTACGTCATCACCCATAACAAAGAAAAAAAATACATCTAAAAAAAAAAGGTTAAGCTAGAAAGCCCAAACAAAATTCCATACTTGGAAAAACACAATCTTAAGCAAAGAGAAAATTTCCTAAACCATAATACATACAATTTAATGAAGTCTTTACAAATGTGTAACGAGAATAAACGTTTTGCAAAGGATTTGGTCTAGCAGTCAGATGTTGCGAGTGCTTATCCATTCAGTGGCCAAGAGAATGTTCAAGACCTTGGACTCAGGATTTCCGTGGCTTAGACACTAGTGTTGAAATGCACAAAAGGAAATTGTAGACTATATTTTGAATTTAAGCACTCAAGAAATTTGTTTGCAACTAAAATTCTTAGCCAACAAGTAATTTCACCACTGGTTAATCTTAAATAATGATCATTGTTCTGAACAGTATTATTTACTAAACCTGTAGATGTTAAGCTCAAATCCCAAAGATTATCCACAAAGACATGACTTATATTTTTAAATCTTTTTTTTTTTGAAAGGAAAAGAGAAAAAGGACCTTACTGAAGGCACAGGGGGGTGCAGTAGAGTGCAAGATCCCCCTCTGGGCAGACAAGCTGGGAGATTGGGTTGGAGTTTGAAGGGGCAGACAGTGATGATTTGGCAGCTGATTCAGGGAATGTTGGCATGTGTGAAAAGCAGGGAGTTCAATTTTCTGGTCTGCAAGAAAAGCAGAAGTCAGTGTTGAAGGGAGGCACTGTCCAACTCCATGTTGAGCAGGCTCCATGCTGAACCTGGAAAGTTTTCTCACAGGTGGAACCCATCATTCCCATTGGTTGTTAGGGAAATCAACTCTCTTAAACTGCTTCCTCTTTAGGGACCAGAATAGTCAGGCTATAGTGGAGCTCATTTCAAACTGCTGAATGGTTGACTTCTTGAAGAACATGCACAAGTTTCAGTCAGAATCAGTTGTGCCAGTTATTCACTCTGTACTTTCACATTGCGAAAGGAGCTGGAGCTAGCACTATACTGCATATTGGAATAATTTATTTAAATAGAATCTATAATCCATGAGCACAACACTTACAGTCTTTCCTTATCCATTTTTAATTTCTATTAAGGAAAAAATAAATGTCTGGTTATGTTTAAGTTGCCTGCTTTGATTATTTTTAATCTAAAGAAAAGGAATATAAGAATGACTTGTATTAATTTGTCTATATTGAATAATCTCTAAATATATTTTTATGAAGGAAACCAAAATAATTGCTTCAAATATTAAATTTGTATGTACTTTTTTATTTTAAAGATAATAAAATCCAACAAAGATAGTAAAATCCAACAAATAAAATCCAACAAAATAGAACAAAGACAATCAAAACAAAGCAGCAAAATTGGTACAGAACTTCAAAACAGGATACCAAGGAAACAATGGTAGCTACCACAGTATATCTTGTTATCTTCACAGTAGTTGTCCATTCCATCAGGTATAGCAAAATTAAACCAAAACATAACAGAATAAAACCAATCAAAACAGAACATTGGATAAAACAAAACAATCAGAACAAAACAAAACAGTGAGAATGACATTGGATTTCAAAGACAAGATAGAAGGAAATTCCCCATATTTGCGATATTGCATACTGTTTTCCTCCCAATAGATTCTCAGATCACTGGCCCCAGGCTTGCAAAATCAACCAAACAATACAAGCATTTGTTTTTTTCTTTTTGTAGCTTAGCTGCTATCAACTCAGCCTGTCCTCCAAACCAGCCAGTTGCTTAAGGTGGTGGTGGGGTGTTTGATTCTCAACCCACATGCCAGTAGGCTCATGCAAGGCACTATTTGACTTTTATCTTCCTGGGCCCTGCATGGCTTACCAGAAAGGCTGGCTAGTTGGATTCTTGGTGGGCTCCTCCCAGTCCCAGCATGGCTGATTCTCAGGAAACGCTGACTTTTCTCTTCCTGGACCATGCATGGCTTGTGTGACTTACCAGAAAGTTATAGTTTTTCAAATATAATCAGACTTAATTGTCAAAACACAGAAATTCTAAATCATAATTTGGAAAATAAAATTTTAAAATCCTTGATTTATACAAAAGGTTTCTAAATAATACTGG
Source organism: Hydrochoerus hydrochaeris (assembly GCA_004027455.1). Taxonomy (NCBI): domain Eukaryota; kingdom Metazoa; phylum Chordata; class Mammalia; order Rodentia; family Hydrochaeridae; genus Hydrochoerus; species Hydrochoerus hydrochaeris. Next base: position 15,064 of record PVLA01005267.1, on the reverse strand, counting down.
ATTAAGAAGTGGAAATGTCTCAATAAAAATGATCCATGTATTATATTAACCAAAAATGATTTTAGATTTCAATTATTTTATATATCATAAATACTCATTAACTACATAATTTCTATACTTATGAAATTATACTTTATAACCTTTCAATTTAAAGTCCAAATAAAGATGACTATTTAAAGAATAGATAATAAGTTTAATGTCTTTCTCTTGGATATTCCAGTTCTTGGTTAATAAGATCATCATTATTTTAAATACCTTCTATAATTTATTCAGTGATGTAATAGATACACAAACTATAAGAGAATGATATTTCAGATTATATTCCATTAAAAAATTACTCTGGATAGACAGAAACGTTCTTAGAACCTCTTTTTATTTACCTTCTCGATATAACACTGTCCTTTTTATCACAGTATGAGCCACTAGAATTATATCAATTTTTTCCTGTCCTTTGTATTGAACTTCTTGAGAATTACTTGAAATGTTTTTATCTATTACATTAAAAACTACATTATCTTTGCCACCACAACTTTTACTTTAGTCACCAATCAACATTAATTACATGGTATTTTCTTTCAGAAATATCATTTGGATAGTCCCAAACATTTCTACTTGTTTTATTCTAAGGAAATGTGTTTATGTTCTTGTAAACATCCCAATGAGTTACTATGTAAGTCATTTAACAATTACTACTTTGTGAATATAATTCTACCATAGCTCTCTTCTCTTCATGTTCTCACTAAACCTTTTGAAATTTTCTGTTTCTTACTGAAGGGTTACTAACCAAAAGAAATGATCCCGTGAGGGTCTGTCTGCATTTTGCATTCACTGTTCGTGCTGCACAGCTCCTTGATTACCAGATAAATATTGGTTCCTATCTTCTTTGAGCACCTTGCATCCTACACAGTATAATTTTATGTTAAGGTTTAGAGACACAATTGAATTGCATAAATCTACTCATTATATCATTTAAGCTTTGACTATATATTGTAGCCTGTGGGAAAGAAAGCCTCACCCTATCATCCTGCAGTCTAAATTTAAAATTTAGAAATATGACCAGATGTTCTCATTAAGCATTAAATGAATATCATGCATGTATATCATTTCTTTCTTATACCCAATATGCCTTACTATTTTAGGCTTAATTAAATATGGATTTTCTCTTTTTCTTAGCTCTCTAGAAGATTCACTAACTGTAATAATATTCTCAGTATTCTCCGATGCCACTGAATTTTTATAGAGTCAATGTCTCACTATGAAATCTCAGCTAGAAACGTATGACATTTATGATACCACTACACAATGTGAGAGCTCCTAAAATAAAAAATTCCTTTCAAAATGGAGCACTTTATGTATTACTAGCATGGTAAAAAAAGACTCAAAAGATTTATGAAATGTATATAGTATGATTCAGACTAAGTAGAATATTTGTCCATCTCCTCCTATTTATTCTTAAAATACCTACCAGTATGAGCATAATAAAAAAATTTGTTCAGACTTCACTACACAGAATAAAAGGAACATTCTCTGAGACATCGGTAGTTATTCATTTATTACATAAAGTAATTATACCACAAAAATAATGAGACTAAGCATTGTGTTGAAATTTTTCTAAGGAAAATTGGAAAACACATTTATTGCTCTGTAGTGCAAAAGCAATAAAATATATGAATAAACAATATAAAGCCATTTATAATGTAGACATACATCAAAGACCCCAATGATGTTTCACAGAGAAAATATTAACTGAGCTGTAGAGAAAAACTAATTCAACATTTGCCACATGGTCAATCTAATAGACAGAAAATAGATGTCTACATCCAGAGGAAAGAGATCTGAAAGCCAATGGTAATACTTAGAAGGACTTTCAGATCACAATTTTTGGGTTTAAATATAACTAGAAATTAATAACAAGAAGGCATAGAAAACATTATATATACTTTCTGAGCCTTAATTTCCTTATTTTTAAAATAGTAACTATAGTTTGTTTCATTATGAGGATAGCTCGTGTTAGTATATCTGAGGCATTTATAGTACCTCTGTGTATGTTAACATTTTTTGAAAAATATAAAACTTTAAATTTCCTGAAATACAACTTTTAAGAAAGGAATTGATAAGATAAGGTGGCCAGATTACAGTCATTTTACTTTTCTTTTAAAAGATAAGCAAAATAGTTATTTGGAGCAAGGGAGTGAAATGGTAGGTTAAACATGGTTCAAATTTTTAATAGCCCTTTCCATTTCAAAAGCTGGGTGGACCAATGCCACCTGACTTCAATATATGCCAGTCTTAATTACAGCCTTAATGAAAGACATATGGCAGAAGTCAGATCTCAGTTTCTGGTTGCCCCAGCATTAACATATGGTCAATATCCTTGCCTAATACTTTGGAACACTCTCCATGGAAGAACGAGCTCTATGTGAGAATTCCAAATACACAGAAAAAGACACCTAAATGTTTTCCGGTTGATCATCCCAGCCAAGCAAAGTCTCAATTTTCTCCACCCAAGTCCCAGATATCTGAATGAAGATGACTCGGACTTCCAGACCCGCACTTGTGTTCCTAAGCCATCCTCGGGAAGCACTACTTGAACATGAGATGTAAAAGAAGAATTGTTTACCCCACCAATGACTGAATTCTGCACCAAAAAATGAAGAATCATTATGAAAATAATTAATGTTTTAACACATGAAGTTCTGGCATATTCTATTCATTATCAATGAATAACAAAATTAACATAAGTGACCAGATCAGATTTTTGTATTATACATAGCTATTCCTTAGATTTTGTGGCAATGGGAAGGATAGAATTGCTGGATTTGAATCTGGATGTTGTTGTATCAACTGGCTTTTACTGTAACTCAACTGATGCAAAATGAAAGTCAGGTGTAATTAGGCATGCAGATGAAAAATAACAAATTAAAAATCAAGGTTTCTCTTTCCTGTATGACACCTGCCCCCACCAGTTTTCTTTGCTATTAAATACATACAGTTTAGGAAAAAAATGAATAGACTAGCTGAAGCAGAACACAAAACAGTAAGCTAGAAAGTCAAAATTCATTTGTTGTGTTCTGAAAAGATTTGTCACTTTGGCATTGGTTTACGGGTACATGTATCTGTACTCAAATGTGTATACATGTGTGTACCAAAGATATCAGGATTCAGGCCCTAATGTTTGCATCATAAACTACTGAGTGGGAAAGGAAGCAAAATGACATGAAACTTTGTTGTGATTTCCCTCTTTAGCAGGAGAAAAGAGAATAATCAAAAGAGAGTAATATGAAAGAAAAATGATTTCTTTATTCATAATGACACCAATAATTAGTGAGGTTAAATTCTAAAGCTGAAAGTGATCTACATCACCTTATAAAAAACAACAAGCTTTTAGGTCAACTCCAAGAATTAGAATTTACCTAATATTTCAAATTGATATAAAAACCTTACAGATATAATGAGATTAGAAATTTCACCAGTCATTCCCTTAGTCTGACAATTGTCAATGTGCTATTTTCTTGACAATTTTCTATGTTCTGGTTAAAACATAAGATCTAGAACATGGATGTGACAACTTTCAGGCAGAAAAAATATGTGTGCATTTAAGGAATCCAAAAGAAATAACATTTTTATGGATATGAAATTGTCTTGAACAACATTCACATAAAGCATTAATCAGAGCTTCTGAAAGATTTTCTGAGATCAACAAAAGTCCATATGTACTAACAGTACACATAGGAGCAGTCACATGTTTAAGTTGGCTTCCTGAGAGATTGAAGGTCATATCAGAAAATTACTCAAAAGCTGTAACTATTCAAATTTGAGTACACAGATTATATGAATAGCATGACAGAACCCTATGTTAAGACCCAGTCACTTCTGTAGATGCTAGAAAATCATGCATAAAGAACAGGTATGTTGGCTGTGGCCGGAAGTTCAGAGCAGACGTGAAAAAACTAGTGACACGTCTTTCCTCCATAATACCGCTATTTTTTTAAAGCCCTCATCCACTTTAGAATGTTATATTTGTTTGGCTCTATTAAGACTTTGGCTTTCTCAGCCAATCTTAAAAAACATTTATGAGATGACAGTGAATTCAGATTAATGGAGATCAAAACATAATTTGCTTGTGTATAATGCCACAAGAAAATGAGATCTCAACACTACTGCAAATATGTACGTCAGTTAGCAATTAGTCTTTTCTGATTTTAAGTATGTAATAAGTCACAAGCTTTTTGAGGGAGCCCCATTTGTAGAATGGGAAAATCTGGGAAAGTAGGGTGTGTGTGAGAGAGGAATAGACAGACAGAGACCCAAAGAGACACAGGCAAACACAGAAACAGACAGGGAGAGAAAGAAGGGGATATAGAATACGTAATTCTTTTTAAAAAATTCAGTAATCAAGTAATTTTCCTGTGTAGTAAAAAATACACAAACTATTCCTGCACACATGAAAATATAAGGGACACAGACATTTTTTCTGTCTTACAAAGAATAACAGTTGACATTTATTTTAACCCTCCTCTAAGCAAACTCTATTCTTTAATATCCCAGGTAATTTTTAAAGACCCTGATATGTTTATATAATCCTCTGTTCCTTACTCAAATCCAAATATAAAGAGTATAGTTCCTTTCACCAGTTTGTCCACGTAAACATCTTCAACTTCTACGATCTAGCTCTTTCTCCCATAACTTCTCAGAAATCTGTTATCAGTAAGCTGCTCATTGCCAAAAATACTGCGTCTTTTCCTCTTTTTACTTTTTTAACCCACCATAGAATGTGCTACTATTGAGCCTTTTACTTGAAAATTTTCTTCCTTTCCCTTGGTTTTCATGACAGTAGAATTTCTCCCCCTTTCATGTGCTGTTAGATTACTTATTAATCTCTTTTATTGAGTTTAGTTTTTTTGCTACCTTTTAAAATGTTTGAACCTGCAATTCCTTATTAGGTTTAATATAGGATCATTTGTCAGCTATATGCTCTCCCAATTTTCACATAAAAACTACTAACCTTGTTTAATTTTTACCCTAAATTTATATGGCTTCTTTTAAGAAAAGAAATAGTTTTACACTGAAATATGTGAATAAACATGATTTTTCCAGACAATTTCCATTCTTAAAACATCTTCTGAATAAAGTAATTTTCAAAGGAAAAATGGAAAATATCACAAAATTTATGAAAGAATTGACAGAATATTGGTAGAAAAACTCTACAGAAACTGACTTATAAGAATACAGAAAAAGTTCAATGTAACAAAATAAAGGAAAACAATCTGACACCACTTTTGTGAACATTTTCTTAAACACTTTAAGCTTTCAAATCAAGAAACAAAATATATGCAAAAAGTAATTACAGTTACCTCAAAATTTATGCTTATTTTATAAGGTTACTTTTAATATTATTTACTGTATTTATATTTTCTTTAAATATAGAATACTTTGAATATAAAGGCACATGCACTGTACTAATACCTTGGGACTTATTTACTGCCATCTACAATCTTTATAATTAAATTGCAATGGCAGCTACTTAGACAAACACATTTTACCTCTTAAAAGTTGAAATAAAAATAAATGACAAAGAAGCAAATTTGACAAAAAAAATTCCACCACACTCAACATTCTCATAAGCTTAAGAAAAGACATTCAATTATATTATTTTCTTGTAGTGTTTTACAATGAGGCACTAGCTCAATGAATAAACATTTATGTTACTGAAAGGTGGTGGTATAGTAAATCCTACTTCATTGCCAATAAACTGAAGATCAAAACAATCAACCAAGCTCCACTGGTAATAAATTGAAAGTCAGTGGAGCACAAAATGTATTATTACTGTTAGAATTAATTTTGGCACAAAATGGGTTGCTGAGTTTTCCCCTTTTCTTAAAGCAAATCAACCCCAAGCAAATAGTTAATAGACTATTGAAAAGAAAATTCAATTTGCTTGTGGTATTTTAATGGAACTCAGATTTTCTATTTGATTTTTTTGAGCACAATATAATCATTTGGATTCTAGTTTACATGAATTTTGGGGAATTCTCTCTTTTTTGCCATAGTTTCATGATTAAATTTTATCTTCAGAAGTTTACTGAATTGCATATAGAATGTTTTTCCTCATTCACCAAAAAGCCCTGAAGATCTATAAATACTCCAATCATCAATTATAATAAGCTAAACATATTTTATGGGCTTCTGCAATTCAAAACTTACACTAACAAAACTGACATAGATTATAGAGAATTGTTTAGATATCAAAATAATTTATTGCTTTATAATATGATGCTAAACAAAGGAAGCTGAAATGTTTCAAAAGAACTATGAAAATGTAGGAAGGAGAGGGCTAAGGCCCAAAACTGCTGAAATAAAATTGAGTGAAATGTTCACAAATGAGGCATTCTTGGTTGATTCTTCAGTTTCTTCATGTTATAACAAGAGCTTTTAATTACTCCTCTTTTTTGTTTGTTTGGTTGTTTTTTGGGGAATATTTTAAGAACTTGTTTTTTGTTGCTGTTGTTGTTTTGTTTTGGCTCACGCTAGAATATTTGAGCAGCATAATGCATCCCTGAAAATAATGTAGATAGATCTACATCTTTTTATTTGGAAATAATTATTCCCTCCAATAATAGACACATTTTTAATTTACTGGATAATGAGTAAACAAAATTATGCAATAAATATAACTTTGAAAGTCTGATGAAACAATCTATAGAGAGGTCATTCTCCTGTGATTCTTCTGAGATAACCTGGTCATGCCTGTTTTTGAAGGATTTTCCTTAAAAGTAAAGATTCCAAGTACACAGCTTAGTTCCTCATTGAACCTAAGTCCTCTAAGTCCATAAAAATTCCTTAAGACTGATGCTATGTTTTAAGGTTCATAAAACTGTCACAGGGATCATAAACTGCCTTTGTGGACTTCCCTAAACCAAATGCAAGAAACCGTGAGTCTCTTAGACATTGTTACATGATATTATGGTAGGTGAACCAGTGTCTCGTATGCACTCTCTGTCAGCAGTAGAAACATACTTCAGTACCCAAAGAAAGTACTTACTTTTACGTATCTTATTACTTTGAGAAATTAAGGTTGGCATCCAACAATTTTTCAATACTATATAGAGAGTAATTACTGCTGAAGTACATAGAGTTCTAGAGTCTGAGAGATTTTCAACCAGTATCTCCATAAGAATGAAATAATTTACTTAGGACCATGTGGTAGCAGAATCCAAATTTTACCACAAATCAGCTCACACAGTTTTTTATTACACATAGCTATAGTATATCCTTCAAAGAAATAACTTTCATTCTGAGTGTGTTTTAAGTCTTTGGTAGTACTTAATTTTTCATACAAAAGATATATAGCAAATATAACTTTGCTTCAAACTTGGCTTTTCTCATAGTCTAATGCTGAATCTATTGCCTGTCAATCTTTGTAAAACACAGAAGAGACTGCTATCATTATGATAATCCATGTCAAAGCCATTTATTATTTTTTGCTTGTGTCTACCAAGTTAAAACTGTCCCTTAATCTATGTGGGAGCTGAATTCCATAGTTATATTAGGAAATAGTTCAGTTACAAAAGATTATTTTTATTAGATACAGAAAGAAAGGCTAATTCATTAATAATAGTACTACAGTCAGTCATAAATAAGCCTCTCAAAGAATAGTCTATAAATGAAATAATATTCATGGATTTCCCAGACTCTGAATAGCATGATCACTTACAGCATTTAAACTTAGCTTTCTCTAGCTACAAGATATGGTCATAAATCAGGGGCTTTATTGACTTTGTAAAATTATGTCTTAACAAATGTATACTCTTGTGATAATGGTTAGGTGGAAGAGGAAGATAGCTATCAATAATCAAATGAATTTGCCCTACTAACTTGTAAGTTTCCCTTTGTTCACCTTAGTATTATTTTGAAGTAATCTCTTTAATAGTTCATAAATATATATCCAGAAATATAAAGCATTTAAATAATTGACATCACTACCAATTAACAATAAACATTGATGGTGCTTATTTACAACAATCATTGGTATTTTGCAGCATCTGTTTGGGAGGTACTAGAAGTCGAATTCAGGACCTCACATTTGCCAAGCAGACACTGTGCCACTGAGCTATATCCTCAGCCCTGCAGCATCTTTCAATTACCTTTTTTGAACAAAATATTAGACAAAAAATATAAAATATAAAATGGTAGTCTTTTCCAAATATTTGCTGAATTATTTTACAATTTTATCTTGTATTTACTTAACCAAAGTTAAAACGCTTTAAGAAGAGGTTAAAATGGTTAAAATGAGTGTAAGGATTCTAGCAAACTCTAATAGAACATTATAAAAATATCAAACTGACTACTATTGAAATGAAAGGCCAAATGAAAGAAACAAGAAAGAACACTGAAAGATGAGAATAGGAATTAGAAATGAAATAAAAAGCAAATGTTCTAAGACTAACCAAATCCAATACTTGATATGTAGCCAATGTGGAAGGGTACAATACAGAAAAATGATAGCGCATTTGTGAACATTGCAAAAATGTTATACCCTGTTCCTGTAGCACACCTATTTTTCGTTTCCATCTGTCAAAAAGACTGCATATCATATTTTACAGGCTATCAACAAATCATTTTGACAGATTTTGCTTGTTCAGTGTTAAGCCTGTATTTGATCATTTTGTTTCTCAAGAGTGTGAATGTTATACTTTAAGTGTCACATTTGAAAAAAAAAATAATGTGCTTACAAAGAAAGTCCAAAATAATTGCATTCTTAAAACTCTGTAAGTATCAATTCAAATCTGCAAGCATAGTGCATGTGATCATGGATATAGTCAATTATATTTTATACTATTTGTAAACATAAATATGTACAGTTATGAAAACTACTATTTCATGTTCTAATAACAAATTTTAATTCCTATTAATGTTAAGATCTGTTAGATATGATGTAAAACCTTAATTAATGTAGTGAAAGTAAAATCTATTTCCCCAATGCCTTTCTTCGTTTGACAGATTCATTCATGATATTCTATTTTAGTAAAGAATAGGTCCAATGAGATATTTTTATATAGCATCAATATTTGCAAAAAATTCTATAAGCATGTACTTGGACATTTCTTCTTGTGAATGCCAAAGATTAAGTGTAAATATGACTTCACATAACCATTGTGTTTGTTAGTCAGTTTGCTATAGCACTGGGGACTGAAACTAAGAACTTCACACTGCTTACCCAGACCTTTGTATTTTGAGACAAGGTGTCTTTAAAATGTTAAGTTGTCTAGGCCAGGCTTGAACTTTGGATTCTATTGCTTCAGCCTACAAATGCCAGAATTATAATGCTAGAATTAGACCACCACACCTGCTTTAAAAAATTATTAGGCAAGTGTGATGCTTTTGTTCAATAAGCATTGCAAAATGTTGGCTTAATTATTGTTATGATTCATATCTAAGTGTGTCCCCAAAGTATCATGGCTCATAGATGGGGTTTTGGGGAGGTGACTAATCAAAGAAATGTGAAACTCATCACTGCATTTGTACACTGATGGGTTTATATCTGTGTGTAAGGTTCAGAGTTGAAGCGTTAGTGGAAAGAGTTGGGTTAATGAGGGTGTGGTATACGTGTGTGTGTGTGTGTGTGTGTGTGTGTGTGTGTGTATGTATAGAAGACAGAATGTTATGGTCAATAATGACTGAAGAGACCATGTTTTAAAACAGGTAGTATATGGGCTGGGGATGTAGCTCAGTGGTAGAGCACTTGCCTAGCTTGCACAAAGCCCTGAATTCAATTTGCACGACCACCAAAATATAAAAAATTTTAAAAATATAAAATAGGTAGTATAAAGGCATTTTTGAGGAGGTATCCCTTTTGTGTAGAATAGTTTCCTACAAAGAAACTATTAGAACCAAAATGTGATAACAGAGAATTTCAAATTAAAGAAATACACACAACAATAAATTATAAAAGAATATATATACATGGTTTCAATAAACAGTTAAACAATTAAATAAATATGACAAATCAGGTAGGGCAATTGTCCTACCAACCTTTTACACTTGATCTCTTTTGCGTGTTTTTTACTTTTCAATTTATTTGGAAGTAGTCTGAAAATATGCATTTTCTGACTATGTTAGATGTAATTGAACTTTTAGCATATAAGTGAAAGTACGTCTTCTTATTCCTAGTCTGGTCTTAGAAGTGAACTGCTGCTCCCATACTTCTTATTGCTATGACTCTCATGTCATCACTTATCTACTGTCTCATAATTTTCACTAAATTTTTAGGTTCTTTGTGAAATTTCACAACTGACCTTTGCTGGTTTGGGTGCCCTGGCTTCATGAAATCATTACAACAGACATGCTGTCATCACTGTATTGTTCTCATTTCAAGTAAAGGAAACTATAGACAAATGTATTTCACGAAATAATATATACAATCCTCAACAATATATTAACAGAATCATAAAGATGCATTCCAGAAATATAGGGGTACATCCTGGGAATGCACTATAGGCAATTTATCACTGTGCAAATAGCATAGAAAATGTTTATACAAACCTAGATGCTATAGCTGACCTAGTATAGTGAATACATAACCAATCATGTAGTAACTTATTATCATCAAGTATATTATAATTGCATATTTATATATGTAGCTTTGCTTACACGGCATCTCCAGAAACATGTGAATCACACATTGCATTATCACTTTATTGTGACTGTGACCTCAATAGGTGATAGGATTTTTTTCAGTTCTGTTATACATTTGGACAAGTGTTGTATATGCAGTCTATCATACTGACCAAAATGTTGTCAGAACATGACCATGTAAGTCAAATATATGATTAACAGGTAAGACTTACATAATAGATGAAAATGTATTTGAACACTTGAAAAAGGCTAAATAAATTTCACTAACACATGAAAAACCTTTTTACACAATGTGATATTCTTAATAGATATGAAAAATATTTTTTAAAAAATGCCTGCTCATTCATGATAAAATCCCTAGGCAACAATAGACAGGAAGTACGTGGGTCAATAAAGCAGACCTACAAAACACTTACAGGTAACACATTCTGACACTTAATGATGAAAGACAAAATATTTTCCCCAATGATAGAGAGAAAAGAAGGCTATCTTTTCTCATGTATTGTATTCAACACTGTTGCAGAATTCTAACCAGTACAATATTAAAAGTGTGAAGAAAAATAGTCATGAATTTTTGAAAGAAACAAAATATCTTATTGACAGACAACATAATGCTGTCTCTGCAAAAATCACTAAATATCTCCAAAAATTCAATGGAGAATAATATGTGAGTTACACAAACTCACTAATGCCAAATGACTTAACTACATTTTATATACTAACCATAGCCACTTAGAAATTAAAACTAAAACAAATGCCATTGTCAACAACATTATTTCAAAAAGCAGAGAAAATGTGTTAGTAGTAATAGTATTAACTGCAACTTTAAAAAATTGATGAAAAGCTTAAAGAAGACAATAAAATGGACATTTATGCCACATATTTGGATTTAATAAAATACCTTAAGTTACTAAAGTGAAAATAATCAAAATTAAAAATATCTGCTCTTTGTATGGCACTCAAGAAAATGAGAACAAATTATGGACTAAGTGGAAATATTTTAAAACACATACTAGAGATAGGTCTAGTATCCTGAATATATAAAAAACTTTTATAGCCCACTCAGTAAGAAGACGAAAGTGGAAGAGGGGGACATTTGAGCAAATATTTTTTCTAAAGAATCATACAGAAGGCAAATGAACACATAAAAAATTTGACCAAGAGTATTTTCATTAAAGAAATATACATTTGAATCTGAACTCACTAACTTCATATACTTTGTAGAATAGCTGAATTCTAAAAGACTGGTGGCAGTAAGTTCAGCAAACAGTGTGAAGCAAAAGGAAACTCTTATTTTTCATTGGCAAGAATTCTAAAATTGTATTATGGTTTGTATAAAAAAAAAGGCTTTCACAGGTGTGGAAATAGCTCAGTGGCACAGCTCCTGTCTGGCAAGCACTAGCTCATGAGTTTGATTCCCAGTACAAAAGAAAACAAAGAAAAGACTAAGTAAACGGAGGTGAGGCTTTTCCAAAGTGACTACATCATAGGAGCAGTGGCAACATCAGTAGGTTCATCTACTGCTCAGGTCATAGTTGAAAGCACTGTGAACAGTTGCTGTTGAAAGCAATTGGCCACTGGGGATTCCTCTGAAGGGCACATCTCTGCTCTCTGGACGCTGCTTTCTAGATACCATGAGCTGAACAGCTTTCTTCTGCTATGTCCTTCCTTTATGATGTTTCTACTTTGGGGCCAGTTAGCCATGGACTGAGATCTCTGAAACTGTGAGCCAGAACAGACTTTTTCACTATTGTCTCAGCAATGAAAGCTGACTAATGTTTATAGTGGCTTTTAAAACTGGCAGCTTCTTATGATGATAATATATATGTAATTATATATATATGTGTGTGTGTATATGCATATACATATATAATATACATATTTTAGAGTATGACCTTGTGAGATCAACTTCATGTATGAAAGTAAATAGTTTAAAGTGCAAACAGATCTGTGTGAAATGTTTTAGCTGCTTTGATCATAATAGGCAAATTATGTCCAATACTTATCCAAAAGTCATCACCTTAAGAGTGACTTAGCAATTTGTGGCGTATTCAGAGAGTGAAATATTGCTAATCAATAACATGGAATAAACTACTTGTGCATCTGAAACATGGTCATTTTAAATGCGTTGAAAAGAAAATAGACATTCAAAAGAGACAGACATAAAAGCCTACATAATGTTCCATTCCATTTGCATGATGTACTATAAAAAGGCTAACAGGAGTCAAAAGTCAGACCAGTGGTTGCCAGGGGTTGGCTAGCAGGAAGAGGTTGATTAAATGGGGTCCAAACAGACTTTTCAGATAGTAAAAGTCATCTGTAGAGTAATTTTGGTGGTGATTACACTATTTTGTATTATACTTTTAAGAAAAGTGAATTTAACATAAAATTTTCCTCCTGGTATTTTATATTTAAAATGGTCAATTTTTAATATACTAATTTTGCCTGAATATGATTCAGCTATTATGCTGTTATAAACATAGATATTCATAAATAGTTCAATTGAAAGCAGCTGTTACTTGGTTACTTTTACTTTTCCCTCCTTGCCGGAACAAAATACCTGACACCCAAAATGAAGGAAGGAAAGGTTTATTTATCTTACAGTTGTCGGAGGTTTCAGTCCATAATCAGCTGGTTTCAAGGCTGGGTGCCATGGCATTGGAGCAACACTTCAAGGCAGCCGCCAGAGCAAAAAGGCAGCCAGAACAAAGAGGTGAAAACAAGCCTCTTCTCCTCCCTTATATTGCACACAGGCCACCCCCTCTCCCCAGGGCAGATGTAGCTCTCACAAAATCTCTGTGCCCTCCTCTTGTTGGGAATGAGGATTTTTACAAAGTAAGGGTCCTGGTTCCCTGCCTTGGTCTCTTAGTTAAACTTGTAAACTTCTCAAGTTGACACAATGTATCATCCCTAACAGCAGCTTATATATCTGTTAACAGATGAAATGATAAATTTAGGAGTATTTTTCTGTCATTAATAAAGAAAATCTTAAATCATTTGTAGGAAAATGGATGCATCCTGAGGCCATAATGTTAAATGAAATAAATCAGACACACAAGATTAAATATTGCATGGTTTCTTTATATAAGAAACCCAAATTATAAATAAAGAGCAAAATAAAAAGAGATAATAAGAAGCAGGGAAATAAATCTTTCTCAAATGGGAAGGGGACGAAGAGATGGAGGGAAAAGGAAGAAGATGAGAGAAAAAGTGTGAAAAATAAATTAAGATGTATTACAGACACATACCAACTCCCAAAAGATGCAAACATGTAGTAATAAAAAATTCAGGAGAAATCTGATCCAAAGAAGAAAAAAGGAGGAAGGGAGGAAAAGAAAGTTTGATAAATATCGAAGACTGGAAAATATCCAAATAAGAAAGCAAACCAGCATGTTTTATTAAGAAAACAGTGAGTCAAAGATTTAAATATGAGTCAAAGATTTGTAGCTGCAAAAATGGTATTAGCTGCAAGGAAAATGAAAACTACTATTAACATGTGCGAATGTAGAGAATTTTGTTCCCCATTGCTTCTTCTCTTAAAACTGTCACGGGTATGTAATCTTTAGATAACATGACTAGATAACGGGCATTCAAAGTGTAAATATTTGTGGACCAAATATCAAAAAAGGACAGAACTTGTGCATAACGGCTCTATGTTTTTATACTATAAGGGTAACTCTGAAACATGAATGAAGAATACAGAAATATGTGCAAATTATTTTAAACACTTTTTAGTAATTTTATCAGGAAAAGTCATGTTAATTTTATTAACCTAAAATGATTGTGTGTCACATGACAAAAAGCAAACTAGAATTATAGGACATTCTACTTAATAACATTTCTTTTTTCCCTGCCAGCCAGAATGAAAATGGATTAAAAGTGAAGTAGTTATCAGAGCAAGTTGTGTTAGTTCATCAGTTTAGCCAATATACAAATGTCCGGGTAGCTTAAAACAAAAATGTACTTTTCTCATTTCTAGAGACAGGAATTCAAGTTGAAGCTGTTTGCTGATCTAGTGTCTAGGGAAGGGACTTGGTGGTTTTGCAGACAACCATTTGTCTTCACAGGGGGGGCAGCAGAAAAAGAGCACTCTGGTGTCTTCTAATAAAGGCAATTGTTTCATTCCTGAGGGCTCCACTCTCATGATTTAAATACCTACCAAATCGTCATCTCCAAATATCATATACTGAGCATTAGGCTTCAACATACAAAACTGCTAAAAATTGCTGCGCCCTTTTCTGTCCATGCCGTGTCCTAGTCCATCCACGCCTTGTGACAATCGCTTCTCCAGGAAAAGGACGCCGCATGTGGGAATTGGGCGCGGGGATCTTGGAATGTTTTGTACTGATAATTGTAATTTGTGTAGTTCACATGTGTATGTTTTTATGTAATGCTCAATATGGAGTCGAGGGTGGAGACTCCAGGGGGG